>JAJAGP010003619.1:0-68908 GCA_025084515.1 Ancistrus triradiatus
ATGGCTGCTGGTGGACTTAGCCTGGACAAAAGCAAAAAGAAAATTAAATAATAACTTTTGTGAATTCCTTGAGGTATAGAATAAAATAAAACTACTGAATTTAAGACTACAGTGAGAACCAAGTAAGAAACATAATACACCACTGAGATCTTAATTTAAACTGGGAGAAATCTTATTTATTTCTTGTCCATGTATAGTTGAAAGCTGTATTACTACTACCTGGAGAAACACCGAAGACAGAGTTAATTATGAGGAGATGCAGTTGGTTCATTCATTTTTATTGTATAAAGAGAATTAGTGCCACTGAATTGTAAACATTTTCCACTGCACAACAGTAACAACAGTGTAAACACATAAATGCATACAAAACATAAAAAGCAATGTTACACAATGTAGAAAACAATATTTACTAACATAGTAAATAGTACTAACTAAATGAAGTACACATAGTAAATACAAAAACTTAATGTGAACACAAAGACAACAGTTCTTATAGTCGATCACCACTGAATTTTCAGTGCATAGTTGGTATAGTGCACAGTGGTTTTGGTATAAAATGCTTAATTCTAGAGAAAGTTAGTCAAAATTGTGGTGTTGATAGAAACTAGACGCCCACCTCTAAAAGCTCACTCACAGAAAATAAAGCATAAAGCATAATTCTTCAGATTAAATTTTTCCCTTAAATCAGTATTACATATTAAAAACCTGGATATGAAAAAACTTGGACAGTTTTATTTGTATTGTAGTCACTGGTGAGAGAGCCATTTTATTTGCTATCCAAAACCATTAATGACCCAACACACGTCTGAGTTTTTAAATACATAATGTTGATGATGGTAAGACAGTGGAGAATTTGAAATGAGTTCTCATTGGTTACTACTGCGCCTTATAACTTGCTGCATGTACTCCTCCGCCATTACAATACATTTTAAGCCAAACCTTTAACACAAAACTATCATAAAACAATGTGTCAGACACCATACATCAGGCAGCAGATATCTAACAATTTCATGTAATAATCTTGAGGGGGCTTTCAGAGGCAATAATCTCTTCAGATATCTGGTTCCTAACCCACTGTGAAAAATGAATGAAAAAAGAGAAATCAAATCAATATTTGGAGTGACCACTCTCAAAAGTCAGGGAATTTTGCATGTTTTAACCAATTACACCAAACGGGTGATAATACTGGTCATTTTCAAATGTAGCTTGAGACACAGTCATTAACTGAAACAGAAGCAGCTGTGTAGGAGTCTTAAAACTGGATGAGGAACAGTTAAATTCTGTAACAAAGGTGAGGTTGTGAAAGACAGTTTCATGGCACAGGACATACAACCATGGCAAGACTGAGCACAGCAACAAGACAGAAGGTAGGTATACAGCATCAACAAAGTCACTCCCAGGGAAGGATTTCATAGCAGACTAGGGAGTCAAGACATGCTGTTCAAGCTCTTTCGAAAAAGCACAAAGAAATGGGCTACTTTGGGGACCGTAGACACAGTGTTAGGAAATGGAAACTTAGTGCAGCTGATGAAAGACAAATCATGCTTTCTTCCCATAAAAATTGGAAGATGCCCAGCAGTGCCATCAGCTCTGTGGCAGAAACCAGTGGGCCAATGTACACCCATTGACTGTTCTGAGAAGTCTGGCTAGAAGTGGTCTTCATAAAAGGATTGTGGCCAAAAAGCAACGACCCCAAACATACAGCCAATATCACTAAGACCTATCTTCATTATCAAGAAGAACAAGGAGTCCTGGAAATGAGGATAAAGACACCACAGAGCTCTGATCTCAACACCATCGAGTTTGTCAAGTCAAGTCAAGTCAGATTTATTTATATAGCGCTTTTTACAATGGAGCATTGTCTCAAAGCAACTTTACAAGTTTAGTTTATCTCCTAATAACTACGTCCAATCCCAAATTGAGCAAGCCTAGGGCGACAGTGGCAAGGAAAAACTCCCTAGTTCTAGGAAGAAACCTTGGGAGGACCAAGACTCAAAAAGAGTCCAAGTTTGTCTTGGAGTACATGAAGAGACTGAAGGATTACATCCACAGAAGATCTGTGGTTAGTTGTCCAAGATGTTTGGAACAACCTCCCTGGTAAATTCCTTCATAAATTAAACATGAGTTTACCTAGAAAAAATGAAGGCACAAAGGGTGGTCACAGCAAATACTGATTTAGATTTCTCTTTTGTTCATTCACTTTGCATTTTGTTAACTGACAAAAAACTATTAGCACTTCTATGTTTGAAAACATTGGCTGTTTCTTAATATGCATACTTTTCTGTACTTGTGAAACGTCATCAGCCCGGATGTGTTCTTGCTCCACCCATATTATCAAGGATGCATCGGAGCAGACTTGTGCGTACTTGGACAGCAAAATATCCCACAATGCTTTGGCAGTTCAGTAATGGCGTAGGACTCTGTTATTAAATAACACTGTTATTGTGTGATGGAATGAAGTTATAAGATATTTTTAGGCGAGAATGTAGGTGTTTAAAATTCAAATATGCAGTCAGTTTATCAAGATAGAGCTTACATAAAAAATGCCCAGACGATTTCGGAGATGTGACAAAGTTATCAACGTATTTATTATGCATTATATGTATTATTTGTTCAGCCTGTATTCTAAATATGAATTGTCTGATATTAATTGAAGTTCAGAATTAAATTCCCATCTAAAATCAGACTTGTTTGGTGATCACTTATGTTTGGGACGGTTTTTATTTATGCTTACATGCGATCGGTCCGTTGTTACACGTAGATTAAACTATTCAGTGGAAGGTAAAAGATCTGAGCACTTCTTCCCCCACTGACAGGCTTTATACAAGATGTTTTAGGTTTTTATCTAGGTGTAAAAAGTAAACTGTCTTGTCTCCATAGCCGAGTACGCTGCTGTTGTAGAATAACCGAACTGCGTCCTCCCATCATTGGGAGAATGTACTCGCAAGTTGAACTTCCTAGTCCAGACTAGGAAGTACACAATTCCGAACTTCACGTACTTGGTATTGAGAAATGGCCATTATAACTTTGCAGCATCGTTCTACACCTGCCTAAAACTTTAGCACATTACTGACTATGGGGACACATCTAATAAAGGTGGTATTAAATCATAATATAGAATTTGTTATTTGTATGCATCATGTCCATTCTCAAAAACATATAACATAAAAACAAAGTTCATGAAAATGTGTTTTTTGCAAAACCCTTCAAAAGAAGCATGCAGCATTGAAGTTTGCATTGTAAAATTTAATGGAATAAGATTTAAAGGAATAAAACTTAATACCGTGAATGTCGTGAGTATTTTTTTTTGGTCATGATAGGCTAGCTACTAAAATTACCCAAAAGTCTGCAGATAGCTAGGTCCCCGAATGTGCATGCTAACTTTCGCCTGCAAAATAATAATAAAAACACAAAGTTTCTAGTCAAACGCCTATACATTTGGCAAATATAACACATTGTAACAGGAATTACGATTTAAACTCTGGTTTCTATGATGTTTCATGATCTTTACCTATCCATTCAAATAAACGTTCCTCTTTTAGAGCTGATCTACAATCCAAGTTATGGGCAAAGTAAACGCTGACAAACATTACCAATTACTGACATTACCAGCAACTAGCATACCAATCAGTCTGAAAACTACAAAATCGTTTCAATTACAACAAAAACAAGCTAAAATATTAAATAATAATAATTTTTAAAATAATTACCAAATTACCGAATAGTATGAAAATCTGTGGCAGTAGTGGTTCACTCCATAGGTTATCATCTCACTCTCATTCTCATCAGGATCGTTAAGTAAGCGCACATCCTGGAGTTCAAAATCGCGCTCGAAATTCAAAAAAAGTTAACCACAATGTCCTTTATCATAAACTATGTGCGTATTTAAAACAGAATGTTTACTGATACAGTTTAGGAAAATATATGACGTATTTAATTAACAATAATTAAGAAAATCCCTTTCCCACACCAGCCGTAGTGTCCACCATGTTTGTTATCACAGTATGCTAATTAGATGGTTTTAACCAATAGCCAAACTTGTGTCAGACACTCCGTGTTGTCTTTAGTTGAGTCATAGACTGTATATATAATGGACGGGAAAAATCAGCAGATGAGAACTGAAGTCACTGCATGTCTGATGCCATCTAGTGACTGGCTGCAGTACAACTTTTAACCCCACCCATTCCCATGTAAGCGAACGGCTCAGGAGGCAGACGATTTGTCTGGCAACTGTATTCTGTCAATTCTATAAGCTACCATCACGTTAGTATCTCTCCCAGTATTTTTCTTTACGATGAAAGGGTTTTCTGGAAGTTATTTGGTGATACTTAGGGGATTGACAACTATGGCTGTGTTGACTGACAGCTCATTCTGAGGATCACAGGACGTGAAGGCGCTCTTAAACCAGGCATACAGAGTGATTTTGGAAATGTTGTTCGTTGGTGGTACCTCTTACTGCACATTTTAATGTAAGGACAAAGCCTGTGATTTATATGCTGACACTGTACAAAAATAATCACACTGCACGTTAAACACAGTGCCCAGACAAGAGTTCTGTTTATATACAGTGGGGCAAAAAAGTATTTAGTCAGCCACTGATTGTGCAAGTTCTCCTACTTAGAAAGATGAGAGGTCTGTAATTTTCATCATAGGTACACTTCAACTATGAGAGACAAAATGAGAAAAAAAATCCAGGAAATCACATTGTAGGATTTTTAAAGAATTTAATTGTAAATCATGGTGAAAAATAAATATTTGGTCACCCACAAACAAGCAAGATGTCTGGCTCTCACAGACCTGTAACTTCTTCTTTAAGAAGCTCTTCTGTCCTCCACTCGTTACCTGTATTAATGGCACCTGTTTTAACCTCTATCTGTATAAAAGACACCTGTCCACAGCCTCAACAAAGAGTCGACTCCAAACTCCACCATGGCCAAGACCAAGACTGTCGAAGGACATCAGAAGAATTTTAAACCTTCACCACGCTGGGAACAGTGAATCTTCAATAGGCAAGCAGGTTGGTGTGAATAAATCAAGTGTGGGCAATTGTACAGACATACACAGACCATTGATAATCCTCTCCCTCGATCTGGGGCTCCACTTAATAATCTCATCCAGTGGGGTCAAAATGATCATGTGAACGTTGTAGCAAAATCCCAGAATATAAGGAGGGACTGATGGACCCCGACCTGCGAGAGCTGGCTGTGACCAAAGTACAAGGCTACCATCCAGTGACACACTACGCGGAGAGGGACTCAGGTCCTGCAGTGCCAGCTGTCCCCCTGCTTAAGAGCAAGTACATGTCCAGGCCGTCTGAATTTTTTCAAGACATAAATGGATGATCCAGAAGAGGATTGGGAGAATATCGATTTGGGTCAGATGAAACCAAAAGAGAACTCTTGGTAAAAGCTCAACTTGCCATGTTTGGAGGGAAGAAGAATGCTTTAGTTTGCACCATAACCTCCTGTGAAGCATGGGGGTGGAAAACATCATGCTTTGGGGCTGTTTTTTCTGTAAGGAGGACAGGACGACTGAGTCCGTGTTGAGTGAATAACGAACTGGCCATGTATTGTGAGATTTTTATAAGCCAAACCTCCTTCCATCATGAGAGCATGAGATGGAACGTGGCTGGGGTCTTTTCCAGCATGACACTGATCCAACACCCCGCTCGGGCAACCAAGGAGTAGATCCGTAAAAGCATTTCAAGGTCCTGGAGTGGCCATAGCCATTCCTCCAGACCTCAAAACCCCATAGAACATTTGTGGAGGGAGTTAAAGTCCGTGTTGCCCCAAAACATCACTGCTCTAGTGGAGATCTGCATGGAGAAGGGGGCCAAATACCAGTTTACAACAGTGTGTGGCAAACTTGTGGAGAACTTACATGAAATTTTTGATCTCTGTCCACTGCCCACAAATGTTAGTAATACAAGTAATTGAGTTAACCAAATGTAATTGACCAATACTTATTTGTACACCATAATTTACGATCTCATTTTTCTAACCCGAGAACATGCAATGTGGTGTGTGTTTTGTGTTTGTGTGGTGGTGTATATATATATATATATATATATATATTATATATATATATATATATACCATACCATAATACACAAACCCCTGTCAAAAAAGTATGGATCACCAGTCTTGGATGAGCACTCACTCAGACATTTCATTCTGTAAAACAACTCAATAAAAACATGATACAATAATAAGGTCATTCCAAAGTGCAACTTGTTGGCCGTTCAGGAACACTCAAAGAAATGAAGAGAAAAACATTGTGGAAAGTCCGTGAATGTTTACTTTATTGACCAAGCACTGGAAAAAATTGGAATCACTCACAATTCTGAGGAAAAAAGTATGGAATCACTCAATTGGAGTTAGAAATAAAGGACAACAAAGGGCCCAGGGGGGGTCAATTGGGTCCTGTCACGGGCTAAATGGGGAGGCACCTGCCAATCAGAGTAGATCATTGCTTACGAAAATATGGTAAAGCTGGCAAGTGTAAAAAAACGAGCGCGTGGCGTGTCAGGGTTGGAGGCGGGACCAGGGAGAAAATTGGAGTAAATGCTGCCTGAACAGTTAGTGGGATAAAGAATGTTGCTAGAATGGACTCAATGGCTCCAACAGAGAAAACGAGCTCATCTATGATAAGCAAAGCGATAACAAGGAACCCAGTAGTTTAAAAACTACTGCGATAATCTCTCACAGTACAAAAAATCTATGTTAAACATGTCCATTTCCAACGCACATGACGGGTTTTCGACTATAGATCCTGCTTGCACTAAATCAATCATCCCTAAGTCACTATCCGATAGCATACTCGTGCCACATACAAACACTCCGCGTAGTGTAATGTCGGGACCGTGATGTAAAGCAGACGTACACACACATACCCGTATTCCCAGAATAACGAATCGAATGTGTGTCGAATTGCGGTCACCAAAGCAGCCCTATACGCGCTCATGTTGTACTTGAAAACATCTCTCACATTATGCTAAAAGTTACGACTCTATCCTTGCAGAGACATGATCAATGTCATTCCATGGGTTGCCTGGTACATTGTCGTAACAGCTGGCGTGTACACGCTCACAATGTACGGTTGTTAATCGAACCTAGAACGCTGTTATCGATACAATGCTAATACAAGTGCTCAACTCTACACATGGAAACGCGTATGTTCACAGTCATGCGCCTAATGCTAAAAGCAAACCATCATTACATCGTATGACTATAGAAGATACGACAATGTCACTGTCAATGGCATGATATTGGCAGACACACATGTCAAGTCCACTGTGGGTGACTGCTGTATGTGCGTAGATATAAGTGTATTCTGTACACAGTGCTGTTATGCACGTGAGGCCAAGAAGCTAGCAGTCTGCGCTTCACAGATAGGTGATCAACGTATGCATCACAGGATCTTCTTTGTATGGGATGTACTGCAGACGCTCGACCGCTACTTCCAGAGTTCTGACTACACAAACTTGTTAATGATAGTAAGTCTCTAAGCAGTCTCATAAAGACAATCTGCAGGGGATATATGTACCGCGCATGTCCTTGATGATAATAGGCACGTGCGTGCAGTCCAAATCTACATCGACGACACTTGCCTGCGTGAGACGGTCTCACTTACGTCTAGAGAACTCAGTAGGGTCTCATAACCGCGTCATCGACAAGCATCGAGCATTTTCCAGTGCTTGGAGTGTCGTCGTAGAGCTTGGACTCTCGTCGCTCCCCACTAATGGTCATTTGCGTACGTTGGTGGGGGGGATGGGGCAAGCATATTATTGTTCAAACAAGCTGTGACCATTAGGTTCTAGTGCTGCCATAGTGCGAAAAACTGAAGGCATTTCTGTGTTCAGACAAAACATCACATTCAGCTTCTTTATCCCCCCTCCTCTTGTGCGATCGACGCCTGGCCCAACGAGACGCGCCCGCGAGCCGCTACAGCCCACTGTCGCAAACACGCGTTGCGGGGGCCGGCCCGACCGCCGCCGCGTGGGGCCGTCGAGCAGTGGGTGGCACCCACACCCGCACCGCACATGCGACGGCGTCCGGCCCGGTTCTCGCTTCCCCGGCCCCTACAGCAAGCGTCGGCGTGGAGTCCGACCGAGGGCAACAGCTCGCAACGCTCTCAAAGAGATTTTATGCGGCCCCTGGACCTATATATTCAGAAGACTGTTTGTCACGCATCAATTCAAATATCCAGAACTGAAAGCCGTTATAAAAGCAAAGGTGGTGCAACTCAAATACTAGGGATGATTTTGAATGGTCTTTTGTTGTATTCTGTTTTTCCGGATTCCAATAACTTGTTTGCGCAGAATTGAGTGATTCCCATATTTTTTTTCCCTGTGCTTGGGCAATAAAGGAACATTTTCCACTGACGTCCACAATGTTTTCTCTTCATTTCTTGAGTGTTCCTGAAAGGCCAACACGTTTGCACTGCTGTAAGACGTAGTATTGTATCATGTTTGATCTGAGTTGTTTTTAACAGAATGAAATAGTCTGAGTGAGTGCTCATCCAGACTGGTGATTCCAGACTTTTTGCCAGGTGTTGTGTGGTGTGTGTGTGTGTGTGTGTGTGTGTATCTATATATATATTATATATATATATATAATATACTTGTGGTGAAAAACCGGAATTTAAGAGTTCAGTCACTGATTGTGCAAGTTCTCTTTCTTAGAAAAATAAAGATGTCCTGTAATTTTCATTCATCGTAGGTACACGTCACTATGACATGCAAATGAGAAAAAAAAAAAAAAAATCCGGAACTACATTGTAGATTTTTAAAGGAAATTTAATTGTAAATTAATGGTGGAAAATTAAGTATTTGGTCATAATTTGGTTCAACTCAATACTTTGTAACATAACGGTTGTTGGCAAATGACCGAGGTCAAACATTTCCTGTAAGTCTTTCACCAGTTGGCACAACACGGTAGCCTGGTATTTGGCCATTCCCTCCATGCAGATTCCTCTAAGCAGTGATGTTTTTGGGCAACTCTGACTTTCAACTCCCTTCAACAAATGTCTATGGTTTTGAGGTCTGGAGACTGGCTAGTCCCACTCCAGGACCTTGAAATGCTTTTTTACGAAGCCATTCCTTTCGTTGCCCGAGCGGTGTGTTTGGATCATTGTCATGCTGGAAGAGGCCAGCCACGTTCCATCTTCTTTTTGCACACTGTTCTCATGATCATTTTGACCCCATGGATGAGATCTTGCATGAGCCCCAGATCGAGGGAGATTATCTTGTTGTCTTATTACAATTGCTCCCCAGTTGATTTACTCCCACCACCTTAAGATAAACTAAAAAAAGAATAACACTTGAGGCGTTGTGGACATGGTTTCTATTATACAGATACCGAGTTCAAACAGGTGCCATTATACAGGTAATGAAGTGGAGGACCAGAGAGCTTCTTCAGAAGTTGTTACAGTCGGTGGAGAGCCGAACCTTGCTTGTTTGTGGGCTGACCAATACTTTAAGCTCCACCATGATTTACCATTAAATTCGTTGAAAATCCTACGTGATTTTCCTCCTGGATTTTTTTTTCTCATTTTGTCTCTCAGAGTTTGAAGTGTACCGATTGATACAATTACGACCTTTCTCTCATCTTTCTAAGTCGGAAGAACTTGCACAATCTTGGCCTGACTTTATTACGTGTGTGGTGTGTGTGTGTGTGTTGTGTTGTTGTGTGTATATATATATATATAACAAATATAATAAAATGTATATGTATATTGTGGTGTGTTATAGTGGCTTTTTACAATGGAGGCATTGTCTCCAAAGCAACTTTACAATTTTAAATTATCTCCTAATATCTATGTCCATCCCAAATTGAGCAACCTAGGGTGACAGTGGAAAGGAAAAACCACTAAGTGTTATGATGGAAGAAACCTTGGGAGGACCAAGAACTCAAAAGGGCTACAACCTCCTTGGGCGGCATATCTATTATATATAATATAGATGCAGGTTGCTGAATAGTTTTTGGTGATGTGATGAGCTTTGAGTTTTATACCTAATGTTTCTATCTTACATTAAGAAATTCATGAAATCATTAATTGTGTAAAATTACACAGAACGTATAATCACTTCTGTACGGTTTTTTTGTTAATATCTGTAGACTATATTTAAGAGAAATGCTTGGGTTATGGCTTATTTTTCTCTATATTGAGGAGAAATAATGCAGCTTTAGCTTTAGGAGTGAGGGCATGCTTTATACTCGACTCTGGCCATGCTTGTCCCCTCCACGCAATCTTAAATACCTCCAACTTGCGCTCTAATGCCATGTTCCTTTTGCTTTAAGAGGTACGGGTTTGTCATTATACCATGGTGCTAGCCCTTTTTTCCCTAAGCGTTTTGACCCTAATCAGAACAATCAGGTCCAGCGGTTGACAATAGCACACATTCTAAGTGGTCCATGGGTACATACTCAAATTATTGGTGGCTCTGTAGTTGGTATTAAAATTTCAAGGCTGGTAGGTTTTTTAATAAACACACTGGAAGTAGCAGATTGTTGATGTGCGCTTGGTGTGATTAACATTTACTTTTACATTACATTTCCATTCAGCATTTTCAGACGCCCTTGTCCCAGAGCGACTTACAAATTGGGACAGTCCTTACATCCAAGCAAATTGGGTTTAAGGGTTCTTGCTCAAGGACTCAACATGGCAGCCCTGGGCAGATGTGGGTAACGAGGGAAGAAGGTTTTTTATTAAGATAAGCTCAATACTAAAATATCTGAAATAAATCACTTTGCGGGAAAATATCAGGTTTATCTATATTGATACCAAATGTAATATTAGATCTAAAGTATGATTACAGCGATGGAGTGGTCCCCTCACATTCTCAGTGATACCCATGGATTCTAAGATGGACTCGAAAGCAATTCTAAGTGGATCCTGCTCATTGTCAAAGTGAATATTGAAATCACCTACAATTAAAGCCTTATCTGTTGACAGTAGTAAGCAGGAAAGAAGGTTAGCAAATTCCTGAAGAAATTCTGAATAGGCACCAGGAGGACGGTAAATAGTGATAAGCTGAAAAGAGTGTGGTTTTGACTTACATAACGATGGATCAGTCACATTAAGAATCAGTATTTTAAAAGAATTAGCCTTGTAATGGGATTTAGTTATAGCACCTAGCTCTTTATCAAAAATTGTGGCTACGCCTACCCCCCGACCATTAGGACGAGGGCGGTGAGCATGACTGTATCCAGGAGGTGAGGCTTCATTTAACGCTAAATATTCATCAGGTCTAATCCAAGTTTCAGTATGACAGAGAGCGTGTAAGCGTTTATCAGTGATTATTTCATTTACAATCACTGCTTTGTTTGTAAGTGATCTAATGTTAAGTAATCCTAGCTTTAGTCTAAGGTTGTGATTTCTTTGGGAGCTATCTGTGTTTATACTAATGAGGTTATTAAAGCAGACTTTTTGAGAGCATTTTCGTTTAGGATAGATGTGGGTAACAGACACGGTTTCAATAATGTGGGTTCTGGATGACGGTGCATGGCTACCAGCAGACAGTTGGTTAAGCCGGTCTGTCTGCTGCCTGACCCCTGCTCTGGATAGTCAGCCCCTAACAAACTGGGCCATAAGACTATGGGCAATGTTTCAGGAAATGAGAGCAGCACCCTCCCGAGTGGGATGGACACCGTTCCATCCTAAATGGCCAGGCTTACCCTCAAAGGCTGTCCAGTTGTCTATATAGCCCACGTTGTTTTCAGATCACCACTTGGAGAGCCAGCAGTTCAGCGACCATAACCAACCGCTGTATCCTTGGTCAACTCGCCGCATTGGGAATGGGGCCAGAGCAACACTACTCGGACCTCGCCTTCGACCTCTAGACCACCTCTACAAAATTAGCCTTAGTAACCTCTGACTGACGAAGGCGTGTATCATTAGCCCCTACATGAATAACTATCCTAGAGAAGCTGTGGCTCTCGAGTTCACTAAGACTCGTTACAATGTCCGGCACTCTGGCTCCGGGAATACATGTAACTCTAGCTGCTGGTGTCCCTAAAGGGGTAGCAAGTTCCACGTGTCGTAAAATAGAGTCACCTATGACCAGAGCTCTTTCAACAGGCTGCTCAGTGGATGTATCACTGAGGAGGGCAAACCTGTTGGACACGTGAACAGGTAAAGAATGATGCTCAGGTGGGCTACCCTTAAGACTACGTCGCCGAACCGTCACCCACTGCGAGTGCGCTGCCGGGGCGGGGGCACTAACTTCACCTGTGGCATCCAGATCTGCTAAGCTAGAAGCTGAGCTAGCCTTCTCTAATGTTTGGATGCACGGCTCTAAAACTACAATCTTCTCCGTCAGACTGGCTACACACCTACACCATCACAAATAAAATTTACACTAATGACGGAGGAAGAATAGCTAAACATGCCACACTCGGCCCAGGGAACAAGCTGAGGGTAAGCTGCAGCTGCAGCTGATGGTCCAATGCAATGCTTGATTAAAGCGTCGATGGAAAGTTAATACAAAACGTCACAAAAAACTAAGTCTCAGAAAAAAAGGTGGGAAAAGCTTGTAAAAAAGTTATAAAAACACACACTACTGCAAAAGAAGACGCAACTCTGGTAATTAGCTAATGGCTAATTACTGCAAACACAAGCCGGTATATCTGTAAAGTTACTAAATAAGAATTAGCGGCGAAAAATAGAAACTAGAAGAAAATGATTTAAGATGTTGTAAGAAAGTACTATATATGAGATACAGATGCGATCGGGAATTAAAATAGTTAAAAAGTAACAAACTGCTAACAGCTACAAAACAGCGTGCATTCTGTGCGAAATTGGCGCTAATGAGTCTGGGTTGCCAGGTCCTCACAATCCTCGCGTCAGTGGTCAGTATTCTCTCTCCATCAGTTTCCACAGCGAAAGAGCTGCTGTGCACCGAAAGGGGACAATAAGTTAACTATGACAAACGCTGCTTGGAGAAGTTGGACAGCATGCTTGACATCACTGGTCCTTTCAGAAGTCACTTTTTTTGTAGTGAGGCAGTGGAGAGAAAAAGCAGTGCTAGCCTCAAGAAGTTCCACAATTGAGTGAGTGGGTCACTGTTGTACAGATACCTGACCAGGTCAGTGGCAACTCGATCAAAGCTGGTGACATAACTATGGAAGCTCATTTGGCTTTGGATGGGCCTACACTTCTTGGGAGTGAAGTTTCAAATGAGGCAGACCTGAATAGTTCAAACATTATTTCAAACAGTACAGCGCTTTGGGGATATATACCAGCAAGTTGTCTAGGTATACAACAGTGTTCTCTGAGAAGCCGAGCCAATACTCATTCAGTCAAGCATGCAAAAGTAGCTGAAGCATTGGAGACAAGAAGATATTACTTGGAACTGCCAAAGTCCTGTCCCAATGGTATATGCCATCTTTTCTTGCCTTCCTATTTGCCAATAGCCACTACAGAGGTTGTGGGAGCTGAACTACTTTGAACCAGTCACTTTCTCCAAGGTGTTTTCGATATGAACGAGTGGGTAGGACACTAGCTTGGCGACGGTTTTCAGCTGGCAATAGTCAATGAAGAATTTTTTTATTTTTTTACTTTACAACCACCACCAGGGCCACTCATGGGCTGTTGGACGGTTTTAGAATTCCCACTGGCACTATATCAGTTAGTTTTCTAACCTGAAACAAACTACTTCTTAATCAAATGTATCTCAATAATATAAATATTAAAATAATGAGTGTCAGTGTGTGTATGCAGTCCATTTGATGATAATGTCCAAAAGCACAGACACTGTGATCCCTAAATGATGACTGATCTTCGTCTCTTAAGAGATGTAAGATGAGTCCAATTCAACATGATACATCTGATGTGCTCCTTAAACAAGCTGCAACAAGAATAATGCCTAAACAGTGGTAGTTGAACACTGGTCCCATGACAGCACCTCCAGGTTTCACAGAAGGGATAAGGTTCTTATGCTGGAATAGAGTGTTTTTCTTTCTCCAGACATAACGCTTCTCATTTAAACCAAAAAGTTACATTTTGGTCTCTTCTGTCCACAAAATGTTTTTCAATAACCTTCTGGATTGTGTGCCACATGATAAGTGCAATTTTTTTTGAGAGCTGTGGCCCTTGCAACTCTAAGATGCACACGACTGTTGTTCGCCAGATCACCGACTCCTGATTGCTTGTTTACTTAGTTTAACATCGCTTTCAGCATAAAAGGCCATTCAGCAACAAATACGAAGCTGCATCAAAACTAAAGGTTATATCGAAACTAATCATATATATAATTTAGCATAATCAGTTAACCTAATGCATGTTTTTGGACTGTGGGAGGAAACCGGAGTAACTGGAGTAAACTTATGCCAACACGGAGAGGACATGCAAGCTCCACCCTGGGATCGAACCCAGGACCTTCTTGCTGTGAGGAGACAGTGCTAACCAACGAGCCACTGTAACGAGCCCACTGACTTATGAACATTGGATAATGTTAATGTGAATGAGGCCTGTTGTTGCTAAAAGTTACCCTGGGTTCCTTTGTGACCTTGAGAACTCTAACACACCTTGGAGTGATCTTTCTTAGTGGAGTCAAAATGGTCTTGAATTTCCTCCATTTGTACACAATCTGTGAATTGGTGACTGTGTAAACTCTTTACAGCTGAGTTTTTAACCTTTTAACCAGCCTAATGAGCATCAACTCCCCAGAAAGCCTTTTTGCTCACACCATGAGCACATATGTATGTATGTATGTATGTATGTATATTGTGTGTGTGTGTGTGTGTGTGTGTGTGTGTATATATATATATACACACACACACACACACACGCGCCGTAGTAATAGATATATATCATGTTGACACATGAGATATATATATTATATAATATATATCTCATGTGTCAACATGATATATATCTATTACTACGGCGCGTGTGAAAATCTGAGGCTTTAGGTCTTAAACAGAGTTAATTCTCAAGGGTTTACAAACTTTCAAACACCGATGTAATTGCCAACCTGTAGCGTAAGCTGAGGTCGCAAGTACGCAAGTGAGGACCCAGGACGGTCTGGATAGAATTTATACTTAGGTGTGGTCTCAGATTCCTTGCTTTGTATTCTTAAGTGCTGTTAAGGTAGGGAGAACAAAATACTAAATTCAGGGGTGCCAACAATTGTGAAACATTTGCTATTTTAAACATTTCACATGCTAGAACACTTAGAAACAACAATGAATTTAATAACACACACAAAATTACATTAATTAACGTACATTAATTTTATTAGGCAACACAGTTAATATAGCATATACCAAACACACCCCATCCTATATATGGTAAAACATTTCAGAACAACAAATGTCAAAACAATGCTGTAATTTACTTTTTTATTGATGTAAAATTACGGTCGTCACTGGTAAATTTAGCTCAGAACAACACAACCTTGGCTTTCTTCGGTGGCACATCTTTCACAGGAACATGGATTTCCTCATGATCAGCACTGATCTTGTTGGACAGGCGACTCAATGTGATGGAATTTGCTATAAAGAAAACTGAATATGAAAACATTCATATGTATATACACACGCATGCATATGGTATGCACCACCTAATGCAAAACCTAAAAATACAAAGCACATTATGTAATCTGGATATTGTATGAATGCCATATTTCGACCCTTCACTCAGTACTTAGTTGATGCCCTTTTGGCAGCAATTACAACATCTACTCTTCTTGAGTATGATGAACCCAGCCACTGAAAAACACTCCCACAGCATGATGCAGCCACCACCATGCTTCACTGCATGGTTAGTATTGGGAAGGTGATGAGCAATGCCTGGTTTCCTCCAAAGATGACGCTTAGAACTGAGGCCAAAAAGTTCGATCTTTGTTTCATCAGACCAGAGAATCTTGTTTCTCACAGTTTGAGAATCCTGTAGGTGCTTTTTACAAAATCAAGGCAGGATACTGAGGTGCTGCAATACAGCTGACCTTCTGTAATTGAGGTTGAATTTCCTGTTGTTACACTTTAACTATGGAACAGCCTGCCATCTTTCATAAAGTCTTCTACATTTGAAATGTTTAAGATAAACTTTAAAACAAATTTATTTGCCTGCCCTTTGGATGTTCTTAGAGATCATGTAGTGTATTGTTTGTTGGTTTTATTAGTTTGTTTCATTTTACTGATTACTTTATATTGTTGTCACTCATACAGTGGTGCTTGAAAGTTTGTGAACCCTTTAGAATTTTTTATATTTTTGCATAAATATGACCTAAAACATCATCAGATTTTCACACAAGTCCTAAAAGAATAAGTAGATAAACAAATGAGACAAAAATATTACACTTGGAAAATGTTACACAATATTACACATTTGTGAGTGGAAAAAGTATGTGAACTAGGATTAGCAGTTAATTTGAAAGTCAGTGTTTAGAGTCAAGTGTTTTCAATCAATGGGACGACAATCAGCTGTGAGTGGGCACCCTGTTTTATTTAAAGAACAGGGATCTATCAACGTCTGCTCTTCACAACACATGTTTGTGGAAGTGTGTCATGGCACGAACAAAGGAGATTTCTGAGGACCTCAGAAAAGAGAGTCGATGCTCATCAGGCTGGAAAAGGTTACAAAACGATCTCTAAAGAGTTTGGACTCCATCAATCCACAGTCAAACAGATTGTGTACAAATGGAGGAAATTCAAGAAAATTTTTACTCCCCCCAGGAGTAGTCGACCAACAAAAATCACTCCAAGAGCAAGGTGTGTAATAGTTGGTAAGGTCCAAAAGGACCCCAGGGTGACTTCTAAGCAACTGAAGGCCTCTCTCACATTGGGGGACTTGTGTGAAAATCTGAAGACATTTTAGGTCATATTTATGCAAAAATATAGAAAATTCTAAAGGGGTCACAAACTTTCAAGCACCACTGTACCTCTTATTAGTTATTGTTCTCACACCATTACATAGCTAATCTGTGTGGTGTGCTATGACTGATGGATCGTTTTTAATAGATTTCAGTGTAAAAATAAAAAATGTCCCATAGAAATGCATTTATGGAATGTTCAGATTCAAATCCAAACTGAGAAAAATCAAATTGTAACACATCGTTTATGTCACTACAGAGCACTCAGTAAGACTCAGTGACCTGTTATTATATCATCTACTGATACATAAACACTTAGGACAAGTATTAGGACACACCCCCGCACACGGTCAAAAGCATTAGGACACTCCCCCGAATGTCCATAGCTCCCGCACGTGGCCATAAGTATTAGGAGACGCCCCTAAATGCTGTCAAAAGTATTAGGACACGCCCCCACATGCAGCCAAAAGCATTGAGATGCCCCCGAATGTCCATAGCTCCCACACATGGCCATAAGTATTAGAAGACAAACCCGCACGTGTCCATAAGTATTAGGAAATGTCCCCGGACGTGACCAAAAGTATTTGGACCAATTGTCACATTTCAAGCACTTTTGTAGTTCCTTCAGGAAATACAGATCTAGTTATATTTGTTAATCTCATATATCTCATATCTATGCTAATCTTTGTTTTATTGGGTTTTAAATCTTGAATGTCACTGATTTATTTTATTGTGCAGCAATATTATTAACTGAGGCCACAGTTAGTATCGGCTTTAAGCACTTCTAATTTGTGTTTCTAAATAAACCCAGAGACAACAACAACCAAGCAGCAGCTACAGCTTCATAATAAGTAGTAATAAAATTGTTGAATCTTTTCACATCTTTTCATGTAAAAGGCCCGGGCCACTTAATGTCGATGTGCATACTTCACATTCTATTCAAACTTTGACTCCATGACTTTAGTTTTGCTCTTAGATTTATCGTCTACGCCGCCCAAGGAGGTTGGGTCCCTTTTTGAGTCTTGGTCCTCCCAAGGTTTCTTCCTAGAACTAGGGAGTTTTTCCTTGCCACTGTCGCCCTAGGCTTGCTCAATTTGGGATTGGACGTAGTTATTAGGAGACAATCTAAACTTGTAAAGTTGCTTTGAGACAATGCTCCATTGTAAAAAGCGCTATATAAATAAATCTGACTTACTTGACATTTATTCACTTTGCACCAATTAAAAATGTATCCATAACGTATCAATAGCTGTATCTATAAAATCCTAAACGATCTCAAGTTGTGAACAATCCAGTATCATGTCAGCTGAGCCTTTAGGAATAACACTTATTTTGTTAATACATCAACTATACGTATATTAGGTGTCTTAAATATATTAGGCATTCAATGACCATAGTTCTCTTACACAGGCTTTTTGACTAGATTTTAGACTCAGAATGCATTGCCTTTTTGGGTCACTGGTGCCGGAGTCCTGTATCATGTCTTGCCCCTGCCGCCTTTGGTCTGTTAGTCCGGGAGGGTTCGGGTGGGGCGGGCTGTCTGGAACGGGCTTCGGTCCTCGTGATCTGACTCGTGCATCCTTGCCCTTAGAATAAGGGCAGCGCTGGGGGTTTCATAGTCAAAGCGTCTTTATGGCGATCAAGACGCTGGGGTTCGAATTTTTTCTGCCTCCCGTGGGGTTGCCAAGGTCTCATGTGATCCCTCTTGGCGTGTTTCCTACCAGTTCTCCTCTTCTACTATGCTGCTATAGCTAATGCGCCCGGAGTCTCCATGCTACACATGTCTCATTGATTGTTAATAGACCCTGTGCTCTTATTCAATAACTATTATATTTTCTGTTTTTCTCTCCGAGCTGTGTTCCGGTAACCAGTTTCCACCAAGCCCCACACAATGATGTTTCATCTGCTGTAGGTCCCACTCAAGCTGCTTCCGTCATCAGCTCCCAGCCCCATCATATCCGGGCCAACACTTAATGCCGATGTGCAATACTTCACATTTTATTCGAACTTTGACTCATGACTTAGTTTCCGCTCTTAGATTATCGTCTAACGCCGCCCAAGGAGGTTGGGTCCCTTTTTGAGTCCTGGGTCTTCCCAAGGTTTCTTCCTATAACCCTCAGGAAGTTTTTTCTTGCCCCTTGTCCCGCGCCTAGCTTGCTCAGTTGGATTGGACGTAATTTATTAGGAGATAATTCTAAAAACTTGTAAAGTTGCTTTGAGACAATGCCTCCATTGTAAAAAAGCGTCTAATAAATAGATCTGACTTGACTTCTTTCAGTATTGTCCGGGATGGCTTACCGCCCACTTGAGGTTGATGCTCTGGCAGTCCTTCTGGAAGTGTTCGACTGAAACCACAAATGCGACAGCATCCACCTCATTAAACAAAACAAAGACGCAATTATTAAAAAAAATTTTAAATATCTCATCGTGTGAGATTAAGTTGTTCATTAGTAGCTTGAGATAAGTATGCACAAGCAGCCCAAACCTAACTATGTTAGGTCCTAAATACACACACTGCCAACAATCTTTTATCCTGTATCCACTTTTGTGTTCTTCCACATGACACAAATGAAACCGAGTTCAATCTATAGGGGACTTCCCCTATTTCAAATGCTATAATATACTAAAACAAATCACATTTAATCAGTCTTACTTGTGTTTTTTACAATACTACAGTGGACTTTCACGCAATATGAACAGTATTTACTTATCTCTAACAGACCCTTCATTTTCCGACATAACTAATGTTCTCCACAAACGTTCTTTTGGATTAAGGTCAGACTTTTGACATGACCATTCCACACCATTAACTTCAGTCGTCTTTAAAAACCAATTTTGATTAAAAAAAAAAGACTGGGACAACGGAAAGTAACTCGAATGGGATAAATTGGATAATTTTTCCTCAATAAAAAATTACAGATTGCATTTTTTGTGTAATGTGGCTAACTGGCTATTCAGGGTTCAACGTCAACATGTTCCCAACTTGCCCAGTCAGAAAGTTCAGGGTTCCAAACAAATCGTTTTTTAAGGTTGTTTCACACGTACAAATAATCCAGAGTCAGTACACGATCTCCCCTCTTTAATTTTGCTGTCATATAATTTCGTTACTACTTTGTTATTGCTTTATAAAATAAGTGTACATTCTTGCAATATCATTTTCCACTAACTTATTTTCTTTTCTGTTGTGTAAATTAGTCAAAGTCTTTTATAACATCATAAAAAATAGATCACCATGTGCTTCTAACCACTCCTATTCTTAATGAACTAATTTTTTAAATTATTTTTTTTTTTTATTAAATGCTAAAATTCCTACCACTGAGTTGTATTTCCTTTCAATTTAAATACATCATGTTAAAGCTATAAATTAATTTATCATTTGCATGTGTTAGTTAGCGATATTTAGCTTAAAGCCATATCGTTCAGTACGGCTTTACGAAGTTCTCAGACCATTTTAATTTGAAAGTCTATCTCATGCGGACAGTCAGTGAAACAATTTCTGTTTCAAACCGTGTGAATCTGCTGCTGTGATATCAACTTGAAATCGGCTTCGTTGTTTGTCGCTGTATGCACCTGTCCAGTAGTCCCAAACTGCTAGCTGTTTTTTTTTGCTGCGATAAACAATGTTGATTGACGCGTAGACTTTTCTGACACTGAGATACTCTTTTATATGAAAGATGAGTTCTGCTGGCAAAAAAAATTATTGTCTGCCTTGTTAGGATTATTAAATGGAGGCACTTTACCAGTATAAGTTTATTTTACACAAAAGTGATAATGCAAAGTATGAAGTGAGCTTTTTATCAGTAACTTTACAAGGGAAAAGTTCCGTGCATGAAACTTCTAATCTGTTGCAGTAAAAGCCGAGGCAAATTTCTACTAAATCAATTTCCTGAAATGAATACATTTGCCGTTATATGTACAGTTGGGAAAAAAAGTATTTAGTCAGCCACTGATTGTGCAAGTTCTCCTACTTCGAAAGATGAGAGGGGTCTGTAATTTTCATCATAGGTACACTTTAACTATGAGAGACAAAATGAGGAAGGAAAAAAACAACAACAGGAAATCACATTGTAGGATCGGAGTCCCTCTCGGCGTAGTGTGTTACTGATGGTAGCCTTTGTTACTTTGGTCCTAGCTCTCTGCAGGTCATTCATCAGGTCCCTCCATGTAGTTCTGGGATTTTTGCTTACCGTTCTCATGATCATTTTGACCCCACAGGATGAGATCTTGCGTGGAGCCCCAGATCGAGGAAGATTATCAATGGTCTTGTATGTCTTCCATTTTCTTACAATTGCTCCCACAGTTGATTTATTCACACCAACCTGCTTGCCTATTGTAGATTCACTCTTCCCAACCTGGTGTCCTTCGACAGCTCTTTGGTCGTGGCCATAGTTGAGTCTGGAGTCTGATTGTTTGAGGCTGTGGACAGGTGTCTTTTATACAGAAAAGATCAAACAGGTGCCATTAATACAGGTAACGAGTGGACAGAAGAGCTTCTTAAAGAAGAAGTTACAGGTTTGTGAGAGTCAGAAATCTAGCTTGTTAGTGGGTGACCAAATACTTATTTTCCACCATGATTTACAATTAAATTCTTTAAAAATCCTACAATGTGATTTCTTGGATTTTTTTTCTCATTTTGTCTCTCATAGTTGAAGTGTAGCTACGAAGAAAATTACAGACCTCTCTCAGTTTCTAAGTAGGAGAACTTGCACAATCAGTGGCTGACTAAATACTTTTTGCCCCACTGTGTATGTTTTCTGTATCATTAATAAAAAAAGTGTTTTTGCTGTTTAATAACAAACTAAAAGTAATGAGCAACCACAGCTGGTATCAGATGGTATCAAATGTGCAACTGACAGGTCTGGCCAATAACAATAACTGATTTGTTTAATGAAGTTAGTATCGTTGCTCGTATAGCGTCGCTTCAGAATATCTGATTGGTGTATCAAAAGTATAAGAAGGTACCTGCAGCATACAGTCCTTTAGGGTTTTCAGGGCAGGATCTGGACAGGTGACCAGTTTTACCACAAATGAAACACTTGGCATATGGATAATCGCCTGCAAAAAGACAAACATCATAAGAAGGGACAGTGTGTTTAACAGAACATTTCTACAATAAAAACAAAACAAAACTGCTCAATGACAAGGCATCAACAAGGCATTTCGCCTCGACTATGCTTGAAAATCCCAGAAGTTCAGCAGTATCTAAAATACTCAGAGCAGCCCATCTAGCAACAACAAACATGCTACGTTCAAGGTCACAAATCACCATTCTTTACCCCCATTCTGATGCTCAGTTTGAACTTCAATAGGCCATTTTGACCATGCCTATATGCCTTGAATCAGTGTGATTGCCTGACTGGATATTTGTTAAGGAGCAGTTGAACTTAATGAAGTGGACGGTGAGTGGCCAAAACATGAGCCAAATGGACTCTCAACTTACAGTTGCTACCACAGTTGATTTATTCACACCAACCTGCTTGCCTATTGTAGATTCACTCTTCCCAGCCTGGTGCAGGTCTACAATTTTCTTCCTGGTGTCCTTCGACAGCTCTTTGGTCTTGGTCATGGTCGAGTTTCGAGTCTGACTGTTTGAGGCTGTGGACAGGTGTCTTTTATACAGATAACGAGGTCAAACAGGTGCCATTAATACAGGTAACGAGTGGAGGACAGAAGAGCTTCTTAAAGAAGAAGTTACAGGTCTATGAGATGTTGATTTTCAATTCAATTCTTTTAAAATCCTACAATGTGATTTCCTGGATTTCTTTTCTCATTTTGTCTCTCATAGTTGAAGTGTACCTATGATGAATATTACAGACCTCTCTCATCTTTCTAAGTAGGATAACTTGCACAATCAGTGGCTGACTAAATACTTTTTGCCCCACTGTAGGTCAGTTTTAGGACATTAAACCATGTTAAGGTTTGGTCACGTTAAGCGTTTAATATTATGACGAGTGGTGGCTGGTGCTAAAAATTTGAAAGAGGCATAAACAAACTGAAAACGCTGTGTTGAAAACAAAGCATCACACTGTAATATAAAAACAACATGACTAAACATTGGCCAGAAGAAATACTTGAACATTTTGCCCTCCTTTCCCTCTGGCTTGTAAATTTCTCAGTGATTTTCTGGTTAAAGTCACCAGCTTCTTTCTCGTACCTTCATCATTACATCATTGCCCACAATGCTTTGATTTCAGGACTTTGAAATAACATACAGGGGAAGCAAAAAGAAGGCATTACTGTACTTAACATCGCATCCAGCTATCCATCTTCATTTCTCAATTTCCATTTCTCTTGTTTTTTTTCCATATTAATATCATGTATTAATTGTAATACATTTTGTAAATAGTTAATAATTTAAGGTAGGCAAATAATTTCTACATTCTAAACCTTTCAGACGTCTTAGTTTATGTAAACATTATCATCAATTTTAACACATAAAAAAATGAACTTGAATTTGGGTTAAAAATAGTTTTAATCAGAAAAACAAGCAACAATAACAAATGAGAGTTTATATATCAGTAACATCAATGTTTTGAGAATTACAAAGACTGAACATGTGTAAGACAGGCTGTTAAATTCATTAAATAAAGTTACATTAAATAAATATCTAAATACTAAATCTAAGTGCATATGTCAACAAAACATTTTGAATTGAGTTGATGTTTAATTTTATTAAGTCAATTGAGAACACATTGTGAGGGGTGACAACGTCACTTCCAGGTCGTTCCCACGGTGACGACCTAGTTTAAAAACTTGCTCAGACCGACGTTAGGTGCATTCGTTTAGCTCATCAGCTCATTTGTAACAGAAGATGTCAGCAACGACGTAAGGTAATTTAATATTGAATATGAATTAATCTATTTAGAGACGTTATTATAATTGTTATTGAATCGTTATGGATAAATACGGTTTCTTTACAATAAAACAAGCTGATAAAGTGTTAGCGGCTAGGATAACTTACAGCGCTAGTCATCTTTATTCATGAGAAGCTATACAGGATGTAATGCGTATATGTGTGTTGTTTGTTTATAGTTTTCACTTCACAGTGAATGTCAGTGAAGAAGGGTGACAGTAAAGGTTCAAGTTTACCGTGACTGTTTACCTTCACGCTTAGTCTGAGTTAAATACACTCTGTAAGATAGCATTATAACATAGTAAAAATATTCAGTGAACTGTCATAATGTGTACATTGTAATTAGATTAAGATCCAGTGAGAACTAGAAATTATTAAGTAAAAAATTAAATGCATACACATTTTTTCATGTAATAAATTAGTAAGAAAAGTACATTTTATTATATCAAATACATTCAGAAAGTCTTCAGAACCTTTCACTCTTTTCACATTTTGGTAGGTTGTGGCCTTTTACTTAATAAATAAATAAATAAATAAATAAATAAAATGTAAATCAGTAAATAAATAAATAAAGATTTTCCCCATCATTCTGCTCTCAATACCTCATAATGACAAAGTGAATGACAAAGTTTTGCAAATTTATCGTAAAAAAACAAAAACAAAACTAAACTATTACATTTTTTGAGCATAAAGTCTTCTTGGGTTTGATGCCACAAGGTTTGGACACCTGGATTTTGGGATTTTCTGCCATTCTTCTCTGCAGATCCTCTCTGTCAGGTTGGACAGCCATTGGCTTCAAGTCAGGACTCTGGCTGGGAGACTCAAGACCATCCACAGAGTTGTCCCTAGGACACTCCTGTTTTGTCTTAGCTCTGTGCTTAGGGTCATTGTCTTGTTGGAAGGTAGACCTTCGTCCCAGTCTTCTGTCTGTTCGCTCTGCCATAAAACCCAGTCTGGTGGAGTGCTGCAGTGATGGTGGACCTTCTAGAAGTTTGGCCCATCTGCACACAGGATCTTTGGAGCTCAGCCAAATTTCTTGGTCACGTCTCTTACGAATGTCAATCTCCAACGATTGCTTAGTGTTGTGCGGTGGCCAGCTCTAGGAAGAGTCCTGGTTGTTCCAAACTTCTTCCATTTAAGAATTATGTAGGTCACTGTGCACTTGGGAACTTTCAGTAGAGCAGAATTTTTTGTATCCTTCTCCAGATCTGTGGCTTCACATAATTGTCTCTGAGCTCTTCAGGCAGTTCTTTCCTCCTTTTGGGTTGGCTGAGTTTTTGCTCTGATATGCATTAGCTGTGAGACCTTATATAAATCATGTCCAGTCAACTTAATTTAATAAATTTGCAAAAATTTATAAAATTCTGTTTTCACTTTCTCATTGTGGGGTATTGGGTGCAGAATGATGGGAAAACCTTGTGCTAAAAAAAAAAAGAAAAAATCAAGGGCGCAACATAAAATGTGAAAAAGGGAAAACTTTCTGAATGCACTGTATGATCATGACATTGAATTTGAAAATTATTTTGCTGTTTCTTAGATGATGTGAACGTGTGTGATTAATTGTTGTTTAATATTGATATAATAAATATTTTAATTTAATTTTTAATACATTTATTTGGTAACATTTATCAAATGAAAATTGCAATATTTACTTACGTACTGTTAGTAATATAACTTAAACTAAGTAACTGAAAATGTCAAACAGAAAAAATTAAATCTACTTATTTACTTCATAAAACATGACAATTTACTTATTATTTTGATGACTGTCTATGACTGAATTAATTTTAATAAATGTAACTTGTAACTTAAATATAATTAAGAACCATTAGCTTAATATTCAGTGTTTCCTGTAGAATTTGTAGTTTGACAATTTCAAGACATTTCATAAAGTTCTGAAGCAGTACGGCAATAATTTTGATATTGTAGCAGAAATTAATTTAAATGTTAAATTTCATGGTAAGTACATTTTACTTAATACTGCCAATTTATTATAGCAGTAACATTTTAAGTACTAGTGCAAATTGTTACAAGGAATTTTTCAATTAAAACTTACAAGCTATTTTATTTATTTATTGTGTTTATTTCAAGTTAGCTATGAAGACTGTAGAGTAGTTGTAAAACAGTGTAAGCTATCTGCATACAAAATGTCAGTAGGGTATCTGAAAAATGAAATAAGATGACAAAAAAACTATTTTAAACCGATATTTAAATACACAACATTACCATAAAATTTAAGTAAAAATTCAAATGGGTCACTAGAAGTAATGTATTTATCTGCAAATTATCAATGTAGTATATATATTAACATTAAGGATTAATATAAAAAATATTTATAAAATAATAGTAGATTTGTATAAAAAAAATTAAAATATTATGAATCCTACATCTTATAGTCAAGAGGTCTTAAGATGCGGGTCTATAGACATGCCTCATTCCTCAAGCCTCAAGTCATGGTGATGGCTGGGTATGCAGTTCATGTTCTTAATGCGCAGGAACATTAGCAGCTACGCTAGCACCCAGAGTTCATCAATAGAGTAAGTAAGCTTTCACTTTTCACTTTCAATCCAATACTCATTAAATTACATGAGATTTTTCAACATTTTATTATAAAATAAGCTTTGTGCTAATGATTTTGGCCAACTGTACGTTAATGTAAGTGTTTTACACATTAACTTACTGATCATTACTTATCATTACTCCGCTATTATACAGTAGAGACCGCTCTACCAAACCCTCCTTAATCGGTTCATGAAACATTTATGCTTACATTTAAACTTAAGATGGATTTGTCTGAACATATCCCCATCGTGAATCAGGGAGCACCTGTACAATACAACTCCATTAATGCATATATACAGTAAGGATTTTCTGGGGGTCTGGAATGGATTCATTCAATTTACATTATTCCAAATTTCCTAGGTACTCGTCATTTTCAGTTCTCGACAAGCATTCTGGAACAAATTAATGACGAGAACCAAGGTACTAATGTACATCCCTTTGTGACCACAGTATATCTTCTATGTTCCATGTCACAAAGCTCAAATAATCTCAAACTGGTTTCTTGAACAGGACAGAGTTCACTGTACTCAAATTGCTTCCACAGTCACCAGCTCTCAATCCAGTAGAGCACCTTTAGGATGTGGTGGAACGGTAAATTGGCTTCATGGATTTGCATCCGACAAACTCTGCAGCAATATGGACCAAAATATCCGAGTAATGTTTCCAGCACCCTGTTGAATCTATGCCACAAAAGATTAAGGCAGATCTAACACAAAACGGGATCCAACCGGTTACTAGGAAGTTGCACCTAATAAAGTGGTCAGTGAAGGTATAACGTGATTATAAAGTTACATTTGCCTTGAGAAAGCTATATGCGCATTTAAGCAAATCGGGTTTATTGTTTTAGTATTAGTACAATAAAGTGTATCCGGGTATGCAGCGAATGTAGAACATAAAACCAACAGACTCTGTTTGACTGTTTAATCCTATTATTATCTTCAAGCGCACGAAACACTGAAGTGTCACGAGTTGTGTACAAAACAGTGTAACAGAACGGAACTCCGTATTTCACATACAGAAAGATGTATACTGACCGGTTGAAGGACTGAACGACTTGATGATGAAAATGAAAACACTTACCGAAAGAGCACTAAGCCTGTCCACCATGTGCCTCCCAGAACAGCTCCGCTCCAACGACGACTGCGGCTGCTTCTCCTTCTTCTTCGTGTTTATTGGCAACTTGCAACTTCCAGGTGCATTATCGCCATCAACTGGACTGCATTATGTGCATCGTGATTGAAAAACATTTGTGTACTGCAAATACGTGCTTCTCAAATTCTACAAATCCATTTGGTCTTTCTTAGAAAATTAACCTTGTCCTCGCTGTTATGGGTGCTGTCTTGTAATTCAATAAATCTTTCAGTGTTGTTTCCATATTCTTTCCCAACTTTCTGAAACAGTTGTTTCCTTTCTTGTGTGTATGTGTTACAATTTAATACAACAAAACACATACACATAGTAAGATTGTGTATCTAGTACACAATCTTAAAATACTTGGCACACAGGATCACTGCCCCGAAGTGGTCCTGACCACTAGAGAACAGAGTAAAGGGGAGAGAATTTAGATATGTAGAGATGGACTACCATACCCATGTCTACCCACCATGTCTTGAGATGTCTTTAGACACATTATGAAGACGCCTTAAGACATCTTGAGGCATGTCTTTAAGATATGTCTATAGACACGCATCTTAAGACATCTTGACTATAAGAACGTCTCAAGATGTCTCAAGCCGTAGGATGCACAATATTTATTTTTTACACGAATCCACTTTTATTTTATAAATATTTTTTATACATACTACATTGATAATTTGCAGATAAATAAATTGCTTCTGTCTAGTGACCCATTTTCATTTTTACTTCAATTTTATGGTAATGTTGTGAACTTAAATATTAGTTTAAAATATTATTTTTGTCATCTATTTCATTTTTCAAATACCTTACTGACATTTTGTAAGCTGATAGCTTACACTGTTTTACTACTGTATCTATTGTACAGTCTTCATTTAAAATGAATTACTAATGTAAAAACACATAATATCCAGTGTTTGTTATTATAATATGGTTTTTATTTATATGCTTACAATGGAACACAGTAAAATAAATTATAAAATACAAAAATGAAGACCCATCTCAGTTACAGGTCCAATCTGGTCTCTGGTCTCTGATTATGTGTATTATTTGTAAATTTGCAACTAATTACATGATCTGACCTGTTTTTAGAAAAGCATTCTCTCTGAGGGGATTTATTTATATATATATATATATATATATATAGTATAAATATATCTATATATTATCATATATATACCGTACATATATAACGTATCTCTCTAAGTATATAGCTCTATCTCTATCTCTCTCTCTCTCCTCTCTCTCTCTCTCTCTCTCCTCTCTCTCCATGCCCCCTCCGCAGCGCCTCTTTTCTCCACTTTTTTTTTTTTTTCGCTTCGCTTCCCCTGTCTGCCCTTCTCCCCTGTCCTGTCCCGTCGAACGCAACGAAATGGTCGTTTAAACATCTAACAAGAGTGGCAATAAGCCTCAATGTGGGCGGAATGTAGCAAGAAATTCCAAAATATCTTAAATCGGCTCACAATCCGGAACGAGCTCCCGTCGTTCATTTTTCAAAGAGCTATTCTTAAAATCCGGATCGGGTCGGGCTCCGACACATCACTACTACGCCAGGAATATTCTGCAAGCCACAAAGTTTACAATGCACTATTTATTGGTCGTTTCAAGCCCAGCAACTTTTCAATTCTGTCACAACAAGATGGCAATAATAGAAGTCACCTGTAGGTTGGAATAAAACAGTAAAACATTACCAAAATGCTAACCTAAAGTAAGTTTTTGGCAGGGATGCCTGCATGCCCCACCTTCTCTTGAGATTTACAGTTCAAGGACAGATGTCCTGACATTTCCTTTAGAATGCTCTGATATGATTCAGAATTCCATTGTTCCATCAATGATGGCAAGCCATCCTGGCCCAGATGCAGTAAAACAGGCCCAAACCATGATACTACCACCACCATGTTTCACAGATGGGATAAGGTTCCCTATGCTGGAATGCAGTGTTTTCCTTTCTCCAAACATAACGCTTTTCTTTTAAACCAAAAAATTCAATTTTAGTCTCATCCGTCAACAAAACCTTCTTCCAGTAGCCTTCTGACTTGTCCACGTGATCTTTAGCAAACTGCAGATGAGCAGCAATGTTCTTTTTGGAGAGCAGTGGCTTTCTCCTTGCAACCCTGCCATGCACATCAGTGTTGTTCAGTGTTCTTCTGATGGTGGACTCATGAACATTAACATTAGCCAATGTGAAAGAGGCCTTCAGTTGCTTAGAAGTTACCCTGGGTTTCTTTGTGACCTATTACACGCATTGCACTTGGAGTGATCTTTGTTGGTCGACCATTCCTGGGGAGTGTAACAATGGTCTTGAATGTTCTCTATTTGTACACAATCTGTCTGACTGTGAATTGGTGGAGTCCAAACTCTTTAGATATGGTTTTGTAACCTTTTCCAGCTTGATGAGCATCAACAACACTCTTTCTGAGGTCCTCAGAAATCTCCTTTGTTTGTGCCGTGATACACTTCCACAAACGTGCTGTGAAGAGCAGACTTTGATAGATCCCTGTTCTTTAAATAAAACAGGGTACCGACTCGCAGCTGATTGTCATCCCATTGACTGAAAACACCTGACCCTAATTTCACCTTCAAATTGACTGCTAATCTTAGAGGTTCACATACTTTTGCCACTCACTAATATGTAATATTGGATCATTTTACTCAATAAATAAATGACCAAGTATAATATTTTTGTTTCATTTGCCTAATTGAGTTCTCTTTATCTATTTTTGAACTTGTGTGCAAATCTGATGATGTTTTAGGTTATATTTACGCATAAATATAGAAAACTCTAAAGGGTTCACAAACTTTCAAGCACCACTGCTTTTTCTGAGGTTTTGGACAGCAATGGTAAATTTGAAATTGGTCTATACTTAAATATCACACAAGCATCAAGATTGGCTTTTTAAATCTGTGGTTTGATAACGGCACACAAAGGATTTGGGCACATAGGTAAGGGAGGAATTTAAAATAACTAACAGTGACTCTAATACTAGGTATTACTTCTTTGAGTAAACATGTAGGAATTGGATATAATAAACATGTTGATCACTGCAGACAGTTCAGTATTAGTAATTGGGGTAAAAGATTCTAATCTTCATTTACAGCTCATTAAACAGATGTCTTCACTAGTGCTACATCTGGAAGGTGGCTGAATAGTTTGGTAATGTGATGAGCATTGAGTTTTATGCCTAATCTTATCATTAAAGAAAGTCATGAAATCATTACTGTTAAAATTACACAGAACGGGAGAATCACTTTCTCTAGGATTTTTAGTTAATTTGGAGACTGTATTAAAGAGAAATCTTGGATTATTCTTATTTTTCTCCATGATTGAGGAAAAATATGCAGCTTTAGGTTTAGTGAGGGCATGCTTATACTCAGCCATGCTGTCCCTCCAAGCAATCTTAAAAAAAAAATGTTGCCACCGTGTTGTTTGCTTTAAGGTGTGTGGTCATTATACCATGGAGTAGCAGATGTGATAGTGTGCTTGTTATGATAATGAGGCAGAAGGATTTTATTTATTAGAGATAGCTCAAATACTAAAGATAGTGATCTGAAATCAAATCACTTTGTGAGAAAACATCAAGGTTATCTATATTGATACCAAATGTTAATATTAGATCTAAAGTATGATTACAGCGGTGGGTTGGTCCCATCACATTCTGAGTGATACCCATGGATTCTAAGATGGACTCGAAAGCAATTCTAAGTGGATCCTGCTCATTGTCAAAGTGAATATTGAAATCACCTACAATTACAGCCTTATCTGTTGACAGTAGTAAGCAGGAAAGAAAGTTAGCAAATTCCTGAAGAAATTCTGAATAGGGACCAGGCGGGCGGTAAATAGTGATAAGCTGGAAAAGAGTGTGGTTTTGACTTCCATAAGGATGGATCAGTCACATTAAGAATCAGTATTTCAAAAGAATTAGCCTTGTAATGGGATTTAGTTGTAACGCCTAGGTCTATGTCAAAAAGCATGACTGTATCCAGGAGGTGAGGTTTCATTTAAGGCTAAATATTCATCCGATCTAATCCAAGTTTCAGTAAGACACAGAGCGTGTAAGCGTTTATCAGTGATCATTTCATTTACAATCACTGCTTTGTTTGTAAGTGATCTAATGTTAAAACAGACATCTACAGGAGCCACAATGTAACTGCAGTCATTTAAGATGGAATGGAAAATGTGAAGAGGAAGCCAACTTCACCCTCGTCTGAAACTATGATACACCAAACGCTCGTTAAACTCCCAAGTTCATGTTACATTTAACTTGGGATGAATTTGTTGGAATATATCCCCATCGTAATCAGAGAGCACCTGTACAATAAGTCCATTAATCGAAATAATGCCTTATACAGTGTGAATTTTCTGGGGGTCTGGAACGGATTAATTCAATTTACATTATTTTTCCCTTCCTTCTCTCAGTACTCATTGTTTTCGGTTGTCGACAAGAATCGAGGTACCACTGTAAATCAATGTGATGGCTAGTTATGATGTCCCTAAATTAGGTAACGCTAAGCTTTGCTCAAGAACATAACCACAGGAAATAAAAAGCTGCTATTAATTTGTGAAAGCCTGAACTTCATTTGTGTTATCTCTATTATCATAGTCTCTCTCTCACTCACACACACACACACACACACACACACACACACACACACACACACACACACACCTAACAATGAGGCATAAAATACACCAGAAAGCAAAACATCAGGTAGTGTAATGTAACAACTAGAGTCTAAAGGCACCACAGTACAGCAAGTATATTCAGGTTAGTTTAGCTATTAACAAGAGAACCACCTGGTGCAAAAAAAAAGGGGCCATTAACCAAAAGTGGCCATTTCCTATTCCTATCCTGTTTTGGAGTTGAGTAAACAAATTTGTTTTTAGAAACCTTGTATGAGGGTATATATTGCCTGTGTCGGTCAGAATAAAGTAAATTAGTTGAAAATTGAGCGTGTCTGTTCTTGTTTCATTTCCCAAGCTTGGCAAAAGGAACAGCTCCTCCACAATTTCGAGGGACAAGGTTGTGATAGGACCCAGTTAGAACATTAATTCCTAACAGTTCGTGTATTATACAGGAAGAAAGCTCTTTGTTTTAAGAGACTTATCTTATTTTATCTTATACTTACTATCACTCTTTAATAAAGAAAATCTTTTTCGTATCCGATTACTCTGTGTACAAATAATATTTAAACAATTTTAAACATTATTTGTACACAATTTTTTTCCATGATGATATTTGTTATAGACACACTGAATTAAGTTTTTGTCTCACACTATACCGGTTAGAGTAACTACTTACCTTGTAAAACATTAATAATAACAAGGATGTTATACAATGAGCAGTATATATTTATTCATCCCTCATAATTTATTCTTAAAGACCAGACACAATAGTTCAGTATGTCCTGAGAGATTAAATGATTAAATGGAACTAAGCACATAGGTCTAGACACTAACTGAATTCATTTTAAAGTTAAATGAACGTAATATATAAAATAGTTTATCAAAACAATAGCATCAAAGACACAACTGTTTGCACTCTTGCTTTACATGATGAACTCTTCTTCTCAACGTATCCTTAGAAATCATCATCGTCACAGATGTCAAGATACACATCAAAAGCCTCTCGATTACAGTTTCCATCAGGGGTGAAGACGTATTTATGAAATGTGCCGTCAACACATATGGCTAAACACAAATGAAAGAAGCGTAAGAAACAGTAACACTATTTCAAAATATAATTCCTAGCACACAAAGAAGGATATTTTGTTAGAAATCCCACTTACCAATGACAGAGTTGACATTTTTGGAGGTGTTTTTCCCAAAGGCACAGATGCAAGCACATTCAGCTGGTACGGTAAAATTGGCCAGAGACCACTGGCTGTCCACATACTGCCCAATAACTGGCCCAACTTTTCCCACACGGGCCAAGCTGCAGAAGAGAAAACAAACAAATCAGTAAGTAAAAAGTTAACAGTTAAGAGTTATTCTTGTACACAGTCAATATGGGCCTTACGCAGATCTCCGGTTTAGTCTGGTATCCTTTAGTGCAAAAATGTGAACAGTGCCCTTGTCACTAGAAGCACACAGGAAGGATGAGTCATGGCTGAAGTTAATGCTGGAAAAAAAAAAGATGTTTTAAAGACCATATGCAATCACCCATCTAAGACAGCTATGGCAAACATATTTAATACATTTAACGTGAATTAATTTAGTTTGAATTTGTATTTTTGTCTGAATGTGATGTTTCATTCTGTAGTAATAACACACTGTCTGTAACAGTACAAATGACAAAGTATTAGTCATATTGGATATCCACTTCTAGAATACACTTCACTATGTGAAGCCTGAAATCAAAGGAAAACATCATAGGAGTCCAGAAATGCAGGAACAATTTTATTTGATGAAGACTTCAAAGTTTCAATCATAAGGTCCATTTGCAACAGGATATGTACTGCAGATATTAACCTTCAAAACTGTAAGATGAAAAAACCTGAACAACAGTGGGTTTAAATCAAACGTCAAAATCATTACAAAAAATGATAACCTCTAGAGGTGATAAGGAAAATATTAAATGTAAAAAGAGCAGAAATGACAAGAGGGTGTCACTCATGAGAAATCTCATGTACTCATGTAAATCATTTTGTTTTTTAATGGCTGCATTCATGAAAATGTTTGTACTCCCAAAATGTTAGTTAGTACGAACAAAGTTTACACCTACTCCTGACCACACATAAAATATGCGTAACATTCAAAAGACACCAAAAGTTTCATGTGACATGGCAGCACTTTTGCTATTTAAATGTTGACTACATTGAACTGTGCAATACTTAAAAAAGAAAAAGTAAACAAAGTTACACCCAACAAGCACTCCATTTAATAATAAAGCCTATTATTCAGAGAAACTTGGACGTATCTGAAATAGTGCACAACTCAAGAGAAACACAGACACACAACACACACCAGACAACCTGAACTAGCATTACACATTTTTAATCGATTGTGTTGGACTTTTAACTGCATTGTGTATTTCTCCGAGTGTGGTATTAATTCTGCCAAAGAATCATAAAACACTGCTTCATAAATTTTCTGCTTCAGTCAGAATTTTGTTTCATTCCCAAGTGGCACTTCATCTTGGAGTTTGAACAGGTCCAGGCAGGTGAACATTGATAGTGTGTGAGGAAGATGCTGTTTGTGGTGGGTCCCTTGAGAAATAAATTTAATAAATCAACAAATAAATAAATGTAAATCCAAGCCAAGTGACAACTGTTTTCTCTGACTTCAGGCCTCATACATGAAACCTTCATAAAGAAAGGAGTAACCTGTGCATAAATTACGAGTTAAATGAAAACCTGAAAACTTTCCACCATATTACACTGCATAGTAGAATGTCTGTATGTTAATGAATACAAATTGTTCGCAAGCGGGGCGTGCATGTTCAGTTACAATTAGCATACAATTACCATAGTCCATGCCCATGAATAAAAAATGACCACGTGAACGAAAGACTTTGAAGTGAAGAACACAGCAAAGATCCCAGAAAAAAAAATTCTTTTTATTGAATTAAGTGCATTTAAATGACACCTTTTATCAATGGTGTCCAGTGCATGTAGTGGATGCACCCTTCTACAACCTCTAGCGTATTTTCTTACACTCTATTTATTGAAATTATTTCTCCGGTGACCCACCACAAACAGCATCTCCCTCACACACTACCATGTTCAGCCGTCCAGCCAGAATGCCACTTGAGAACAAAACAGAATTCTGACTGAAGCAGAAAATTTATGACGCACTGTGGTGCATTAATGATTCTTTGACAGAAATAAGTACCATGCTTAGAGAAATACGTTTTCTGAATGACAACCTGTATTATTAAACAGTGCTGGTTGAGTGTAATTTCGTTAACTTTTCTTTTTTAAGCATTATATTTCTTTTTTAAGCATTATTATAATTCTTTAGTTAATACTTCAGTTAAAGTGCAGCCATTGCTAATAATTCTACTGTCTTTCGGACATTACGCACACTTTATGCGTGGTCAGAGGCAGGTGTAAACTTTCTTCGTACTTACTAACATTTTGGGACTATCAACGTTTTCATGAACGTTTTTTTATGAAAAAAAGTTTATGGACAATTTATAGACAAATTGATTGACAAATTCGTTCTGCTTGTGTTTCAAGAATGAGGCCCTTCAACTGCCCAATACAACATGACAGTCAACACTCTTGTATTTATTTGGCCTTCAAGAAGTTATCACAAAGCTTTGAGTGTGTTTTGGGTCATTATCCGCCTGCAGTATGAATCCTTCTCCACAAAGTTCTAAATTAACAATTAATGTTCTTCAATTAAACTTTTCTCACTTTTGGATCTGGAATAAAAATATTATATTTAACCACTATAAATTACTCATATTGTTTTACCATCTTTTTACCAAGGGCACAATTCATTCTGAAGCTGACCGCATATAAGCACTCTCAGGCTCTCAAACAAAATGAATAACTGACCAAGAGTCAGCCAGATAAGGATGGGTCCTGTTTCAGTGCAAGTTTTCTTCATCTTAAGTGTTCCTTATGGAGATGTAATAAATGTCACCTGTGAAAGCTGTGGTGCGTATGGCTCTTTTTTTTATCAGTTTAGAAATTAGTCACCAGTATAATGTGGCAGGATCTGTTCCTCTCCGTAGCTCCACTAGCTTATCCCGGGTAATGGTGTCAAACAGGCGGATCAAGGTACCCTTCTGGGATGCAGATGCTACCACGCTGCCAGACTGGTTCAGGGCCAAACAAGCTATTTCACTCTGATGAGCATTGACAGTGAATGGTGCAGATGATGTACCAGGTTTTGTATTAGAAAGGTCCTATAAAAAGCAGATAAAACATTGTTTTAATGCAGAGTATTTTCACACAGTGAGCACAAGTAGGCAATTAAATATAATTAGGCTACAAAAGGATTTTACACTTACAGCTGGTCACCTCAACAGCCAATCAGTCTGTGTGTGTGTGTTGTACTTGTAACAAGCTGTAATGGTGTTCTTAAGTGTATGTGCCTGTCCTATTGTAAGTAGTACTCCTTTGTTTGTCCCCCTACTACCTGTATATTCCCAGTGATCTATTATAACTATTTAAGCTGGTTCACATTCACTTGTAGAGTTTCTGTTTTATCTGGCTGATCTTGTGTTGTTTGAAATCCTGTCTATAAATGCACTTGGCCTGAAAAATTTGTGAAAAATAAGGAATTTATTGAATATCTCAATCTGCCATCAGTCATCAGACCAGTGCCACAGGATGGCCAGTACCAAAGTCACCAGAGACCTGGAGCCTAGACGAGGCAGATGAAGAAGCCACAATGCATAAACCAGATTGGGAAAACGACACAGATACAAATGTTGAAACCTTTATACGTGGATATTCTTGTCTGATAACACAGCAAGAATTGATGTAATGAATTTAGCTATGAAAATATTTGTATGGTTACTGTGCAAGTTATATTTAGTGGTGTAACCATATTATAACAAGGTAACTTGGTTGCTTATGCTTTAATTAGGCTTAGTACTAACTTACTGCAATCAATCCCTGACACGAAACTAAACCAAAACTTTTTTGTTGTGGAAAATTAGCAAATCCACCATGTGTTTAATTAAGTGAAATATCAAAACCAACAGTCCTCTCTGCAGGCCAACCTCAGGGGCAGGTATTGGAAGGTATGTATTAACTGTTCAGGACAGATGGTTGTCAATAAATACATGATTACAGCAGTTACATATTTTAATCCTTGAATATGGTAATAAGTTATATTTGGAAAATACACAAAATACACAGAGCACTAACCACCAACTGCAAACTACCACATTTGTGTCCAGGGAAAACCAGCAACTGCTTCTCCGAACTGGGACACACATCACATAGACCTAAAATAAGGAAGAGACTCAGACACAATCATGTGGAAAAACATGTGGCACACCCCATGAAAAGTTTCAACATATGGTATTTCCAGAAATAATGTCGGAGGACAGTGATAAAAGACAAATGCAAATGTCTTACATGGAACAATATATGCATTACATACAGTGGTGCTGGAAAGTTTGTGAATCTTTAATAATTCTATGTATGTCTGCATACATTTCTATATTTCTTCCTATATTTCTTGCCTAAAACATTATCAGATTTTCATACAGAACTTAAAGGTAGATATACAGAACCCAAATAAACAAATAAGACAAAAAATATTATACTTCCTCACTTAACTTATTCAGTAAAAGTATTCAGGTTTACATATCTGTGCATATATGTACCTCAAGTATATGAATCTCAATAGTTAGCTGTTAATTTGAAGGTGAACATTGAGTCAGGTGTTTTCAGTCAGTGGAACGACCAGTGTAAGCTGTATCACTATCAAAGTCTTTCACATTTACTATCAAACTCTTTCACATTTACTATCAAACTCTCTTCCATTCACTATCAAACTCTCTTCCATTCACTATCAAACTCTCTTCCATTCACTATCAAACTCTCTTCCTTTCACTATCAAACTCTTTCACATCCACTATCAAACTCTCTGACATTCATTATTAGGAATGCCTAATTTGATAGTGAGTGTGACAAAGTATGACAGTGTGTGTGTTAGAGGTTTGATGGTGAGTGTGAGAGAGTATGACAGTGTGCGCGAGAGGAAATTTTTAATAATGGCCTAAATAGTAAAATAAATGCCACACAGTTGGCTGCTTAGAGAACTGCATGAATGAGTAATGTACAATTGTTCAGAGGTTGTATATACACAAATATACACACTGTGGGGGTCAAAGTCTGCCAATTACTGCATTTTCAATGTTTTCTGTTACAAATCAAAACAGTGGGGGCAAAACCCAGATATCAAAGCTAGGCATGGACTAACTTCTTCAACAGAAAGTATTATATCTCAGTTATTTTCTATATACATTCTTGTAAATTTTCCATACATTTTGGTTCAATTACATAGCATGTATCTATATTCAGTTTAACCTAATTGATGTCTACATACGCAAATACTAAAAATAATAATAAAGAAACGTTTCATGGCGTATGTGTATCAATGAATGTGTGACGTATTGTGATGTGTTTCTAAAGAACACTTAAGAGCACTTTTCTGTCTAAAGGTTTTTGTGAATTTAGGAACAAAAATGGAAAAGTACCTTTAGGATTATCTCGAGTGTCAAATTCAAACAGCTTCACAGGGTTGTCTGGGAAACTGTACACATAGATCCTGTTCCTCAAGACAATGATGATTCTTTTCATTTCAAAAAACAAAAACAACATTAAACAATTGTTTTAGAATTATTTATACAATAACACAGTAGAATTAATATAAAGGCATATGATATTGTTATTGGACTTCTGTGATTATACAGTACTTTGGACTTACTTGTCATGCCTCATGCGAACAGCCAGAACAGGTTTTGTGAATGTGAATTCTAGAACTAATTTATCCTTGGTGTCTGGCACGTCATGAGCATCATCCCATATTAACACTGGAATAAGACAAACAGCAATAACATATGAAGATAGTTCTCAGTTGTATAAATATGAATACTAGGGGTGGGGGAAAATCTATCCTTTGACACATTTTGATGCGGACATGAGAGATTAGGCATCAAATCAAGAATGTCAAAAAAACTGAAGATGGAACTCGGAAGTGCAGCGCTGCCTGAACAGTCTATTACAGTAATTTTCATCATAGGTACACTTCAACTATGAGAAACAAAACGAGAAAAAAAATCCAGGAAATCCCATTGTAGGATTTTTAAAGAATTTAATTGTAAATTATGGTGGCAAATAAGTATTGGGTCAATAACAAAAGTTCAACTCAATATTTTGTAACATAACCTTTGTTGGCAATGACAGACGTCAAACATAAGTCTTCACCAGGTTTGCACACACTATGGTAGCTATACTAGCTGGTATTTTGGCCCATTCCTCCATGCAGATCTCCTCTAGAGCAGTGATGTTTTGGGGCTGTCGCTGGGCAACATGGACTTTCAACTCCCTCCACAAATTTTCTATGGGGTTGAGGTCTGGAGACTGGCTAGGCCACTCCAGGACCTTGAAATGCTTTTTACGGAGCCACACCTTCATTGCCCGATCGGTATGTTTGGGATCATTGTCATGCTGGAAGACCCAGCCATATTCCATCTTCAATGCTCTCACAGATGGAATAATAATATCAATTCAAAACAAGCAAACACATCAAACATTAGTTGAAGACGAAAACATAAAAGTTTTCAGAAGTGATTTAAATTGCAGAAGGGTAGATGCAGATCGAACAGATGCAGGAAAGCGAGTTACAAAGGGTGGGAGCTGCCACAGCAAAGGATCTCCCACCCATGGAGGAAAGCCTAAATCTAGGGACAGAGAGAAGGTTGGAGCCAGTGGAACGCAGCGACCGGGCTGGAGTGTAGTGATGGACTATTTTGCGGAGATACAGTGGAGCAAGACCATGGAGGGATTTAAATATCAGTATTAGAATTTTGTACTGGATGCGTTTGTGAACAGGGAGCCAGTGCAGTTGGGATAAAACAGGAGTGATGTGATAAAATTTTTTGGTTTGTGTAAGAATCCTGGCGGCGGAGTTCTGGATGTACTGCAGAATTCGAATTGATTTAGAGGGAAGACCGTAAAGAAGAGATTTGCAGTAATCAAGGCGAGAGGAAACAAAACCATGTACCAGGATCTCTGCAGCAGCGGGAGACAGGAAAGGGCGCACCCGAGCAATGTTACGAAGATGGAAGAAAGCAGACTTGGAAATGGATTTAATCTGGGGAGTAAAGGACAGAGCTGAGTCAAAAAGAACACCAAAATTACGAACAGTAGAGGAGAAGTGAACAGACACACCCACGATGGTTAAGGTGGAGGTAGAAATGGAGGAAAGCACAGATTTAGTGCCAACAAACAAAAATTCAGTCTTCTGGGTATTGAGCTTAAGAACGTTGGCACAGAGCCAGGAATTCAGGTGAGAGATACAATCAGTGAGAGCGGAAAAAGAAAATGATGAAGATGGTTTGAAGCTAAAATAAAGTTGAGTGTCATCAGCATAGCAGTGAAAGGAAAGGCCGTATTTACGTATGATAGAGCCCATGGGAAGCATGTAAACTGTAAATAAAATAAAACCAAGAACAGAGCCCTGTGAGATGCCCCGTTCCGCAGTAACAGTTTCAGACACAGTATTCCCTAGCCGAATGAAAAAGCGCCTGTTAGTCAGATATGGTTTAAACCAGGTTAATACTGTATCTGAAAGTCCAATATCCGAGAGGCGTGAAACTAAAATATTGTAATCAACAGTATCAAAAGCAGAAGCGAGATCAAGAAGAACCAAAATGGATGCATGACCTCGATCAGCTGCAGCAAGCAAGTCATTAAGGACATAAAGTAGTGCAGTTTCAGTGCTATGCTGAGGACGAAAACCAGATTGAAAGATTTAAAAAATGCTGTTAGTGTTGAGAAAGTCAAGTAGCTCAAAACCCATCTCGAAAAGGAAGGTTCGAGATGGGGCAAAAATTACTGAGAACAGTGGAATCTGAATAAAGTTTCTTAAGGACAGGAGTGATAGCGGCAGTTTTTAAGGCAAGAGGTACAATGCCTGAGGACAGCAAGAGATTCACCATTTGACAAATAGGAGGAGTTAGGACCGAAGTTCACTTCTTGAGAAGAGCAGTAGATGCAGAATCAAGAGAGGAATTGGATGGTCGAGAGTCAGAAATGACCTTGGAGATGTAATTTTCATCAACCAGGGAGAACGAGGAGAACCTACTGGTAAATTGTGGAACAAAGAAATCAGAAGAGGACAAAGAAGAGGAGTAGATGAAGCAAGGTTGTGACAAATGGAGGAAGCCTTATCTGCAAAGTAGTGAAGGAAAGAGTTACAGAGATCAGTGGAAGCAGAGACCTGGTTTGACAGAGGGTTGACAAGTTTATTAACAACAGATAAAAGTTGACAAGGGTTAACACCAGAGGACTGGATGCGAGAAGCAAAATATGCAAAGCGCGCAGTGTTTAGTGCTGCTTTACTTCTGCTTTTGATACTGTTAATTACAATATTTTACTTTCACGCCTCTCGGATATTGGACTTTCAGATACAGTATTACCGTATTTTTCGGACCATAAGGCGCACTTAAAATCCTTTCATTTTATCAAAAATCGACAATGCGGTGCGCCTAATGTATGAATTAATTCTGGTTGTGCTTTCTGACCTAGAACCGATTTTAAGCTTACGGCCACCGTAGGCAGGAGCCTCGCGGAGTAATATGATCTGTGCTTCAACATTAAAGTGTGTGCATTCATTCATTCATTTCCTATACCTACTGCCTCAAAAATGTCACCTCTTAAGAGATGTTCTTATGAAGCGGATTTCAAACTATCGCTAAAAAACGCTATCAGTCACCCAGTACAATATGGAAATGGAGCAGCTAAACAGCTAAGTAACAGCAACGAGACTGACGCGGATAATGACGAGGGGGATCCGGGCATGCTTCATGTCGAAATCGCCCAACTAAACTCAGACACTGAAGATGATGGATTTGTGGAAAGAGGAATAAACTGAAAAAGTGAGTGTATTGTTTTGTATTTTAGGTGTTACAACTGAACAATATTGAGAGTTATTGTGAAAGAGTTGAATAAAGTTTGACTTAAGAGTTTGTTTCATTTAATGCGTCTTATAACCCGGTGCGCTTTATGTATGAAAATAGATCCGTTAGCAGCCGATCGTTGATATTGCGTCTTATAATCCGGTGCGCTTTATGGTCCGAAAAATATGGTAACCGGGTTTATGAGTTTGACAGTATGACAGTATTTTTTAGGAGGGATTTTAACAGTCGGAACAGAAAGAGAAGCAGTGATGAGCTTATGGTCTGAAACCAGTAGAGAGAACCCTGAAACATTACTGATGAGCTTTAGAGCAGAACAAATTATGTCTAAAATATGGCCACGGTTATGAGTGGGAAATGAAACATGTTGCGAGAGATCAAAGCAGTTGAGTAAAGAAAGAAAATCATTGGTAGCAGCAGAAGGAACATCAAGGTGAATATTAAAGTCACCAAGAACAATCAGAGATGCAAAAGATGAACTCATAGTGGATAGTAAATCAGCAAACTCAGACAAAAAAAGGGATAAGAGCCTTTGGAGGACGATAGACCAGTAGCAGACCAGTTAGACTGGACGTTGAATATATCCTTAGTGCTAAGAATTCAAGTGTCCATATCACAGACTTTATGTTGAGATATTCTTACAATGTTGTTAGATATAGGTTTCAGGCAAAAAGAAAAGGCACCTCTTTTTCTTAAGCTCTGTTTTTAATACTTAGCAGACTTCACATTAAAAATTGTTTACATTTGGCAACTGTTTTATTCATTCTGATTTGTGTAATTTTGTAAGGCAAAGTAAACCTTATAGTAATTAAGCTTTCACACACAAACAATGGTGCTTGAAACTTGTGAACCCTTTAGAATGTTCTATATTTCTGCATAAATATGACCTAAAACATCATCAGATTTTCACACAAGTCCTAAACTTTAGACAGTTAGACAAATAAGACAAAAATATTATACTTGGTCATTCATTTATTGAGGAAAATGACCCAATACTACATATTAGTGAGTGGCAAAAATATGTGAACCTTTGCTTTCAGTATCTGATGTGTGTCCCCCCCCCCCCCCCCGTCACAGTAATCAATACTGTGGTGCTTGAAAGTTTGTGAACCCTTTAGAATTTTCTATATTTTTGTGTAAATATTACCTAAAACAACATCAGATTTTGTTGATGTAGATAGAGAACCCAGTTAAACAGATAAAAACCCAGTTAGACAAAAATATTATACTTTTATAATATTCTTAATATACTTTTTCATTTATTTATTGAAGAAAATGATCAAATATTACATATTAATGAGTGGCAAAAGTACGTGAACCTCTAGGATTAGCAGTTAATTTGAAGGTGAAATTAGAGTCAGGTGTTTTCAGTCAATGGGATGACAATCAGGTGTGAGTCGGTACCCTGTTTTATTTAAAGAACAGGGATCTATCAAAGTCTGCTCTTCACAACACACATTTTTGGAAGTGTATAAACAAAGGAGATTTCTCTAAAGAGTTTGGACTCGACCAATCCAGTCAGACAGATTGTGTACAAATGGAGAAAATTCAAGACCATTGTTACCCTCCCCAGGAGATGTCGACCAACAAAGATCACTCCAAGAGCAAGGCATGTAATAGTCGGTGAGGTCACAAAGGACCCCAGGGTAACTTCTAAGCATCTGAAGGCCTCTCTCACATTGGCTAATGTTAATGTACATGAGTCCACCATCAGAAGAACACTGAACAACAATGGTGTGCATGGCAGGGTTGCAAGGAGAAAGCCACTGCTCTCCAAAAAGAACATTGCTGCTCATTTGCAGTTTGTTAAAGATGAAGTGGACAAGCCAGAAGGCTATTGGAAGAATGTTTTTTTTGGACAGATGAGACCAAAATAGAACTTATTGGTGTAAAAAAAAAAAAAAAGCGTTATGTTTGAGAAAAGGAAAACATTGCATTCCAGCATAAGAACCTTATCCCATCTGTGAAACATGGTGGTGGTAGTATCATGGTTTGGGCCTGTTTTGCTGCATCTGGACCAGGACAGCTTGCCATCAGTGCCTTGGGGCTGGTTTTCTGCAAAGGGGACAGGACGACTGATCTGTGTTAAGGGAAGAATGAACGGGGCCATGTATCGTCAGATTTTAAGCCAAAACCTCCTTCCATCAGTGAGAGCATTGAAGATGGAACGTGGCTGGGTCTTCCAGCATGTCAATGATCCCAAACACACCGCTCAGGCAACAAAGGAGTGGTTCCGTAAAAAGCATTTTAAGATTCTGGAGTGACCTAGCCAGTCTGCAGACCTCAGTCCCATAGAACATTTGTTGAGGGAGTTGAAAGTCCATGTTGCCAAGGAACAGCCCCAAACATCACTGCTCTAGAGGAGATCTGCATGGAGGAATGGGCCAAAATACCAGCTACAGTGTGTGCAAACCTGGTGAAGACTTACAGGAAACGTTTGACCTCTGTCATTGGCAACAAAAGTTATGTTGCAAAGTATTGAGTTGAACGTTTGTTATTGACCAAATACTTATTTTCCACCATAATTTACAATTAAATTATTTAAAAATCCTACAAATGTGATTTCCTGGATTTCGTTTCTCATTTTGTCTCTCATAGCTGAAGTGTACCTATGATGAAAATTACAGACCTCCCTCATCTTTCTAAGTAGAAGAACTTGCACAATCAGTGGCTGACTAAATACTTTTTTGCCCCACTGCATGTCTGATGGCATATAATACGTGTTATATTGTATGTACTCCTGACAACAGTAGAGTAAGCTACAAACCTATATAACCCCCCACCACCACCCCACAGACACAAAAAAAAAAAATGTATATACCGTGAAACCAGTAAAATCCTTAAAAATACCATGATACAAATTTTTGGTCAAACCACCCAGCACCAATACTACTATTACTACTACTACTACTACTAATAATAATAATAATCAGTAAATAAAAAAAATAGCATAGTCAACCATACAGGTTGTAAAATAAACACAGTGGCATCTTAACTACTGTAACTTAACGTCAAGATGAGAAAAAGACTTAAGACAGCTGACCACCTAACACAAAATGACCGAGATGACAGAAACAACAGACCCAACTCTAGCAAGGCTCTCATGATTTCATTCAGACATTAGAGATTTGTCTGGGATAGTAAAATCGCTTAAATTCATTTGGTGTAAGAGCAGCATTACTGACACTGCGATCACAACAATGAGACCAAAACCGAAGTCATGGAATCACTGTGAGAAAAAAGAAACCCTGTACAGAAAATAAGATGCACAATAATGCATCTATAATCTATTCATCTATCAATAATCGAATCGTGAGGAGCCTAGCAAGTCCCACCCCTAAGGATTACTGTTCATATATGTCAATAATTTGGGACTGCGGTAGCCTAGCGCTTAAGGTACTGGACTCCGGACCAGAAGGTCCAGGGTTCAAACCCCATCTCTACCAAGCTGCCACTGTTGGGTCCTTAAGCAAGGCCCTTAACCCGCAATTGCTTGGATTGTAAGGATGTATCAATTGTAAGTCACTCTGGATAAGGGCGTCTGCTAAATGCTGTAAATGTAATGTAAATAAAATATTTGAAGGATGCTCAAGCCTACCAGATATCTCAGAAAACTTTGGATTTACACCACCACCTACTACAGCCAAAAGGTTTGAACGATGAAGCATGGAACAGTGGTAAATGCTGCCAACCTGCTCATGATCTGTAATAAAAAAATGCATATGTAAATCAAGAAAAACATCAGCTCTGGTTACCAACATTTTTAAAGGGGTTCCTCACCTAGGTGTCCTTTTTCCATCAGTGGTTCTACATTGTAAATTCGGACTCCTGTCTCCATTGCACAACAAAAACAACCTAACAAAGAGTAATATTAGAAAGGCATATTTATATAATGTTATGCAAAACAGTTATCCCTTCATTATTTCACAAAAATATTCACATCAAAGCCCACACAAAGACATATCAATTTGTAATACATCTACAATAAACTATAAACTAAAAATGTACAGTGAAGTGTGTAATTAAATTAGAAAATTACACTACAAATAGACACGTGGACAAAATTGTTGGTACCCCTCAGCTAATGAAAGAAAAACCCACAATGGTAACAGAAATAACTTGAATTTGACAAAAGTAATAATAAACACAAAGTCTATGAAAATGAACAAATGAAAGTCAGACATTGCTTTTCAACCATGCTTCACAGAATTATTTAAAAAAATACACTCATGAAACAAGCCTGGACAGAAATGTACCCTTAAGGTACCCTTAACTTAATATTTTGTTACACAACCTTTTGAGGCAATCCCTGCAATCAAACGATTCCTGTATCTGTCCGTGAGACTTCGGCACCTCTCTGCAGGTACACTGCTCAAAAAAATAAAGTACAATAACTCTGAGTAAATCAAACTTCTGTGAAAACAAACTGTTCACTTAGGAAGCAACACTGATTGACAATCAATTTCACATGTTGTTGTGCAAATGGAATAGACAACAGGTGTAAATTATGGGCAATTAGCAAGACACACTCAATAAAGGAGTGGTTCTGCAGGTGGGGACCACAGACCACTTCTCAGTACCTATGCTTTCTGGCTGACGTTTTGGTCACTTTTGAATGTTGGTGGTGCTTTCACACTCGTGGTAGCATGAGATGGACTCTACAACCCACACAAGTGGCTCAGGTAGTGCAGCTCATCCATGATGGCACATCAATGCGAGCTGTAGCAAGAAGGTTTGCTGTGTCTGTCAGCGTGGTGTCCCTGGAGGCACTACCAGGAGACAGGCCAGTATACCAGGAGACATGGAGTAGGCCGTACGAGGGCAACAACCCAACAGCAGGACCGCTACATCCGCCTTTGTGCAAGGAGGAACAGGAGGAGCACTGCCAAAGCCCTGCAAAATGATCTCCAGCAGGCCACAAATGTGCATGTGTCTGCACAAACGGTTAGAAACTGACTCCATGAGGATGGTATGAGGGCCCGACGTCCACAAATGGGGGTTATGCTCACAGCCCAACACCGTGCAGGACGCTTGGCATTTGCCAGAGAACACCAGGATTGGCAAATTCGCCACTGGCGCCCTGTGTTCTTCATAGATGAAAGCAGGTTCACACTGAGCACATGTAACAGACGTGACAGAGTCTGGAGACGCCGTGGAGAGCAATCTGCTGCCTGCAACATCCTTCAGCATGACCGGTTTGGCAGTGGGTCAGTAATGGTGTGGGGTGGCATTTCTTTGGAGGGCCGCACAGCCCTCCATGTGCTCGCCAGAGGTAGTCTGACTGCCATTAGGTACCGAGATGAGATCCTCAGACCCCTTGTAAGACCATATACTAGTGCAGTTGGCCCTGGGTTCCTCCTAATGCAGGACAATGCTAGACCATGTGGCTGGAGTGTGTCCGCAGTTCATGCAAGATGAAGGCATTGAAGCTATGGACTGGCCCGCCCGTTCCCCAGACCTGAATCCGATTGAGCACATCTGGGACATCATGTCTCGCTCCAACCATCAACGTCACATTGCACCACAGACTGTCCAGGAGTTGGCGGATGCTTTAGTCCAGGTCTGGGAGGAGATCCCTCAGGAGACCATCCGCCACCTCATCAGGAGCATGCCCAGGCGTTGTAGGGAGGTCATACAGGCACGGGGAGACCACACACAATACTGAGCCTCATTTTAAGGACATAACATCAAAGTTGGATCAGCCTGTAGTGTGTTTTTCCACTTTAATTTTGTGTGTGACTCCAAATCCAGGCCTCCAGTGGTTAATAAATTTGATTTCCATTGATGATTTTTGTATGATTTTGTTGTCAAAAGTATTCAATGAGAATATTTCATTCATTCAGATCGAGGATGTGTCATTTGAGTGTTCCCTTTATTTCTTTTTGAGCAGGTACTTTGGCCCACTCCTCATGAGCAAACTGCTCCAGTTGTCTCAAGGTTTAAAGGGTGCCTTTTCCAGACGGCATGTTTCAGCTCCTTCCGAAGATGCTTAATAGGATTTAGGTCAGGGCTCATAGAAGGCCACTTCAGAATAGTCCAGTGTTTTCCTCTTAGCCATTCTTGGTGTTTTTAGATGTGTGTTTTGGGTCATTATCCTGTTGCAAGACCCATGACCTGCGACTGAGACCAAGTTTTCTGACACTGGGCAGCACATTTCTATCTAGAATTCCTTGATAGTCTTGAGACTTCATTGTACCCTGCACAGATTCAAGACACTCTGTGCCAGATGCAGCAAAGCAGCCCCAGAACATAACAGAGCCTCCTCCATGTTCCACAGTAGGGACAGTGTTATTTTCTTGATATGCTTCAGTTTTCCGTCTGTGAACATAGAGCTGATGTGCCTTGCCAAAACGTTCCATTTTTGTCTCATCTGTCCATAGGACATTCTTCCAGAAGCTTTGTGGCTTGTCAACATGTACTTTGGCAAATTCCAGTCTGGTTTTTTATGTTTTGTTTTCAACAATGGTGTCCTCCTTGGTCGTCTCCCTTTAAGTCCACTTTGGCTCAAACATCGACGGATGGTGCGATCTGACACTGATGTTCCTTGAGCTTGAAGTTCACCTTTAATCTCTTTAGAATTTTTCTTGGCTCTTTTTGTCACCATTCGTATTATCCGTCTCTTTGATTTGTCATCAATTTTCCTCCTGTGTCCATGTCCAGGGAGGTTGGCCACTGACTGATTACAAGATTGTAGACACCTGTGATGCTAATTAGTGAACACACCTTGATGTAACATGTCCCTTTGGCCACATTTTTCAGGGGTACCATCATTTCTGTCCAAGCCTGCTTCATGAGTTTATTTTTTTTTTATAATTCTGTTGAAGCATGGTTGAAAAGCAATGTCTGACTTTCATTTGTTCATTTTCATAGACTTTGTATTTATTATTACTTTTGTCAAATTCAAGTTATTTCTGTTACCATTGTGGGTTTTTCTTTCATTAACTGAGGGGTACCAACAATTTTGTCCACATGTGTAGTATGTATACACACACACACACACACACACACACACACACACACACAGTGCATGGGTCAGGAACTAAATACAGTGGTACCTCAGTTTTCGACCACCTCGGAACTGAGGAGGAAAATTTGGCTCCGCACTCATCATTTGTTCGGCACTCAGAGCACTTGCACGAGTCGAGTGGAGCGACTCATTGGATCACGATTCAATCTCACAATAGCTCTCCCTCTGTGCAGATCTCTGCTGTGTTTCTCGTGTTTTTCTTTATCTTTATATATGCAATACAGTATTCTTAGCATCAATAAGTCCTAAAAAGTTTATTGATAACAGCCAAGCAAAAGGAAAACAGTGAGAACCGCTGTGCAGTACTGTACTATCATGCATATGCCAGGCTTCCGAGCTGTAGCCTGCTGAGTTCAGCAAGAGTTTGCTTTTCACTTTCAAAACATTATTCAAGAAATTACATAAGATTTTTTCAACACTATTATAAAATAAGGTTTTTTGTTAATGATTTTGGCCAGCCGTAAGTTATTGTAAGTGTTTTAAACAATAAAATAGGCTCTGCTATCATACAAACACTATTAAACTCATTGGTTCGTGATACATTCATGACACTTGCGATGACAGTTGCGATGGATTTGTCTGAACATATCCTCATCGTAACTTCGGGAGCACCTGTGCAGTACAACTCCATTAACGCATATAATGCCTTATACAGTGTGGATTTTCTGGAGATCTGGAAAGGATTAATTCGATTCACATTGAATTACATATTCTTTATTGGAAAATTTGCTCGGAACTAGTCGTTTTCAGTAATCGACGAGCCTTCTGGAATGAATTAACGACGAGTACTGAGGTATCACTGTATTCATGAATATGTAAATGCCCCCATGTCCTCCTGCCATTCCATAAGAGAAAACCGCCATAGCTACGTTTATCTGAGCATGCATTTATCTAAGATAAGACAGGAGGGGGATTAAAGTAGCTGTTTTCATCATTACAAATGTATCATTGCATGTATCATTACATTTATTATTCCTATTAATAATAATAAGAAGAATAATAAAAAAAATACAGATTAAAAAGTGGATTAGATTGCATGGTTGCACCAATTACATACATACATACATACATACATACATACATACACACACATATATATATATATATATATATATATATATATATATATATATATATATATATATATAAACACACACTCACATCAACAACACACACACACGCTACGACATACATAATAACGTCGTATGAAAGTTTGGGGCCCCCCTGATTACTTTTTCATGATTTTAGTTTATAAATCATTGGTTGTTCAGATCAGCAACTTGAGTTAAATATATCATATAGCAGATGAACACAGTGATATTTGAGAAGTGAAATGAAGTTTATAGGATTTACAGAAAGTGTGCAGTAATTATTCAAACAAAATTAGGCAGGTGCATAAATTTGGGCACCCCAACAGAAAAATTCCATCAATATCTAGTAGATCCACCTTTTGTAGAAATAACAGCCTCTAAACGCTTCCTACAGCTTTCAGTCTGGGTTCTGGTTGAAGGTGCTTTGGACCATTCTTCTATAGAAAACATCTCCAGTTCAGTCAGGTTTGATGGTTTCCGAGCATGGACAGCCCACTTTAAATCACAACACAGATTTTCAGTAATATTCATGTCTGGGGACTGAGATGGCCATTCCAGAACGTTGTACTGGTTCCTCTGCATGAATGCCTTGGTAGATTTTGAGCAGGGTTTGGGGTCGTTGGCCTCGGTGCAAGTTCAACTTTGTCACTGATTCTTGAACATTGTTCTCAAGAGTCTGCTGATATTAACTGGAATCCATGCGACCCTCAAGATTGCCTGTACCTGCACTGGCCACACAGCCCCACAGCATGATGGAACCACCACCAAATTTTACTGTGGGTAGCAAGTGTTTGTCTTGGGAATGCTGTGTTCTTTTTCCACCATGCATATCGCTTATTGTTATGTCCAAATAACTCCATTTTAGTTTCATCAGTACACTGCACTTTATTCCAAAATGAAGCTGGATTGTCCAAATGTGCTGTAGCACACCTCAAGTGACTCTGTTTGTGGCGTGTCTGCAGAAAAGGCTTCTTCTGCATTACTCTCCCATACAGCCTCTCCTTGTGCAAACTGCTCTGAATAGTTGAACGATGCACAGTGACACCATCTGCAGCAAGATGAGGTTGTAGGTGTTTGGACCTGGTCTGTGGCTTGACTATGACTGTTCTCACCATCCTTTGCATCTGCCTATCTGAGATTTTTCTTGGTCTGCCACTTCGGGAGTTCCTTAACTAGAACTGTGCCTGTGGTCTTCCATTGCCTCACTGTTCCTCACAGTGGAAACTGACAGCTGAAATCTCTGAGATAGCTTTTTGTATCCTTCCCCTGAACCATGGTGTTGAACAACCTTTGTTTTCAGGCCATTTGAGAGTTGTTTTGAGGCTCCCATGTTGCCACTCTTCAGAGAAGATGCACCTTAACACTTTCTCATAGTTGGATTCACTTGTGTATGTAGATCAAGGGTCAATGAGCTTACAAAACTAATTTTGTGTTCCAATAAAGGTATTCAAATGACAAGGGTGCCCAAATTTATGCACCTGCCTAATTTTGTTTGAATAATTACTGCACACTTTCTGTAAAACCTATAAACTTAATTTCACTTCTCAAATATCACGGTGTTCATCTGCTATATGATATATTTCCCTGAAATTGCTGAGCGGGACAACCACTGATTTATAAAAGAAAAATCATGAAATTATCAGGGGGCCCAAACTTTTTCCATACGACTGTATATACATATATATATATATATATATATAATATATATATATAATATATATATATAATATATATATATATATATGTTAATATGGGGTTGTGTATATATGTGTGTGTATATATATATCTATTATATATATATATATATCTATATATATATATATATCGCTATATATGTATTGTTGTGTGTGTGTGTATATATATAACACACCCACATCTAACACACCCACAACCCCCCCACACACATATATCTATCTATATCTATATACATCTATATATAACACCCCATCAACACACAACACACATCAATATATTATATATATATATATAGAGATTATCTATTTAATTTATATATAATATTATATATAACACACACAACACAACACACATATGTAATAATACCTATCTATATATATATATATATATATATATATATATATATATACTGTATATATATACACATACATACATACACACACACACACACACACACACACACACACACACACACACTCATTATTTGGGTAAATAAAAAAAAAATTTTTTAAAGCCCTTGAGTTCTACGTCAGAAATAAAATTGGTAACAAGAAAAACATTGGGTTCCTTACATTTGTTGTTCTAAGAGCTTGGCTTAGAGGTCATCAGAAGTCAATGTCATTTGCAGTGCCAGTGATAATGGCAAGAACAGAACGATCAAATGGTTTGCTGATACTTCTGTCTGACCAAGGTACCTTCTCTACTATATGTGGCGTCTCTACTAAAAATAATCTACTGAAAACCCCAATCCACCTTCAGACATGAGATCACAGCCATGTGATGACAGTTTGCCAGTACTGAAGCCATCAAAGAGATTAAACTGAGATGAAGCAAATGTAGACTGGTGCTTGAAAGTTGTGAACCCTTTAGAATTTTCTATATTTATGCATAAATATGACCTAAAACATCATCAGATTTTCCACACAAGTCCTAAAAGAGAACCCAGTTAAAATGACACAAAATTATAATACTTGGTCATTTATTTATTGAGGAAAATGATCCAATATTACATATTAGTGAGTGGCAAAAATATGTGAACCTTTGCTTTCAGTATCTGGAGTGACAGCATAGTATCTGGTGTAGCCCCTGTGTAGCAATAACTGCAGCTAAACGTTTCCTGTAGCTGTTGATCAGTCCTGCACACCAGCTTGGAGGAATTTTAGCCCATTCCTCCGTACAGAACAGCTTCAGCTCTGGGATGTTGCTGGGTTTCCTCACATTAACCGCTTGCTTCAGGTCCTTCCACAACAATTCAACTTGATTAAGGTCAAGACTTTGACTTGGCTAGTCCAACATTAACTTTATTCTTCTTTAACCATTCTTTGGTAGAACGACTTGTGTGCTTAGGGTCCTTGTCTTGCTGCATGGCCCACCTTCTCTTGAGACTCAGTTCATGGACAGATGTCCTGACATTTTCCTTTAGAATTCTCTGATATAATTCAGAATTCATTGTTCCATCAATGATGGCAAGCCGTCCTGGTCCAGATGCAGCAAAACAGGCCCAAACCATGATACTACCACCATCATGTTTGACAGTTGAAATAAGGTTCTTATGTTGGAATGCAGTGCTTTCCTTTCTCCAAACATAACGCTTTCTTTTAAACCAATAAGTACTGTTTTGGTCTCATCACGTGGTTTGTCCACATGATCTTTGTTATTTTTGGAGAGCAGTGGCTTTCTCCTTGCAACCCTGCCATGCACAACATTGTTGTTCAGTGTACTTCTGATGGTGAACTCATGAACATTTGCATTAGCCAATGTGCCAGAGGCCTTCAGTTGCTTAGAAGTTAAACTGGGGTCATTTGTGACCTCAGCAACCATTATACACCTTGCTCTCGGAGTGATCTTTGTTGGTCAACCACTCCTGGGGACAATAACAATGGTCTCGAATTTCCTCCATTTGTACACAATGTCTGACTGGACTGGTGGAGTCCAAACTCTTTAGGTTTTGTCACCTTTTCCAGCCTGATGAACATCAACAACTCTTAGTCAGAGGTCCTCCTTTGTTCGTGACATGATACACTTGTTGATGCCATGATACACTTCCACAAACATGTGTTGTGAAGAGCAGACTTTGATAGATCCCTGATCTTTAAATAAAACAGGATGCCCACTCACAGTTGATTGTCATCCCAGTGATTGAAAACACCTGACTAATTTCAGCTTCAAATTAACTGCTAATCCTAGAGTTTCACATACTTTTGCCACTCACTAGTATGTAATATTGGTCCATTTTCCTCAATAAATAAATGACCAAGTGTAATATTTAGTCAAGTCAAGTCAAGTCAGATTTATTTATATAGCGCTTTTTACAATGGAGCATAGTCTCAAAGCAACTTTACAAGTTTAGATTATCTCCTAATAACTACGTCCAATCCCAAATTGAGCAAGCGTAGGGCGACAGTGGCAAGGAAAAACTCCCTAGTTCTAGGAAGAAACCTTGGGAGGACCAAGACTCAAAAAGGGACCCAACCTCCTTGGGCGGCGTAGATGATAAATCTAAGAGCGAACTAAAGTCATGGAGTCAGATGAGAGAGGTCTGCAACCTTCACCATAGCTACACTTCAACTATGAGAGACGAAATGAGAAAAAAATGTGTCATTTGTTTAACTGAGTTCTATTCATCTACTTTTTGGTCTGATGATTTTTAGGTCATATTTATGCAGAAATATACAAAGATCTAAAGGGTTCACAACCTTTCACAACCTCCTCTGGTAGATGTTACAATGAGTGAACCAGATGTGGAAAACTTTATGTCCAGTTATCCTCCTCTGATAATGCAAACAGAATTAAATAACCTGCTTAGGGACTTAAATTTGTCAAAAGCTAAAGCAGAACTTTCAAGATTGAAAAGATGGGGTTTGTTGTCTCCAGGTACAAAATGGTGTCTTTCTGAACCATCAAGAGTATTTGAAGGTGACAAGGTTGAATTCGGCACAACACTGGCACAGAACCTGTTATATGTAGGGTGACGTCTCTTTTTTCCCGGGACAATCCCATATTTTAGTCCATGTCCCAGTGTCCTGATTTATTCTTAAAATATGTACATCTGTCCCGTATTTAAAAAATATATAAATTTATACTATAATAAACATTAGCGGAGAATCATTGCTCAAAATGCTTGCCCTTATTCAAAGGACCACGCCAATTATTTCACAAGTGAGAGTGCACATAAAATTACTATAAAACGACAAATCACATTTGTTGATTTTGTAAATTAATATAATTCAACCAATTATCAGCAGCCCTTCACCGAAGTGACTTAATGCCCTTACTCACTATGACTGATGTACTCCCTAGATGGCTTTTAGTTTGAAAAGACGGTTGTACAGTGAAATAAAAGTGGAGAGCGAGCATGCCCAAGGAAGAGGGAGAAGACAGGGAGAGGAGAGAAGAGAGAAAGATAGAAGTAGCCAATTTATATTTACAGTTGTAAGGTTTTACATTTGAAAATAACTTTCGCAATATAATGTAAAGCCCGTTGCACAATGGCCCTGGCTTCATGACTCCGAGCATCATTAGACCGAATTTTGGCAGAACTACAGTAAAGTAACGCCATAACTGAGACAACAGAAAGCCACAGTAGATCACGTGACTTAAAATTTATATAGAGATCAGCAGACTGTAAACAAACAAATGCTTAAAGCCAAGTTAACTCAGCTACCATTACTACCAAGCATGATAAGTGAAGCTGAATGCTTTATTTCAATAAATTTATTCGAGTAGAGTTTAAAAACGCAAAAAAAAAAAAAATTAGTGAGGCTACAATCATTGTTGGTAAAGATGCCATATGTGCAAATTTCTGTGTACATGAAATTATTTCTACTTGGTAGATAGTATCTGGGTTTGAACTGTTCAAGCATTTGCTGTAATCCACTCTGAACTTAAAAACCAAATTCCAATAATTGTCTTTTCAAAGTATCAACATGAGGAGGATGTTAAGCAGGAAAGCACAGCAAACCATATCCAAAGCATTTCAGAATAATACAAAATAGGACAAAAACTCGCATGAAGCAAGGAGACTGGATAGGGCAGTTTCTGAATTTATATGCACGGAACAACTTTTGATCTACAGTGTAAAAAAGTGGGGTTCAAACAAATGCTTGAACAGTTGATAACAGATAACAGTTACCGAGTAGAATTTATTACATGTATGCAGAAATTCCCAAAAATCTATACTTAAACTAGAGAAATCATAACCAAGCATATCATTGGTTTATTTTTTGTGGTATTATCGAAACTGGTATCAAGAACCTTAGAATTTAAGTGGTATTGGTACCAACTACTAAATTTCTGGTACCGTGACATCCCTGATACATACTGAATTTTGGATCACTCAGAGATCAATCCGCAAAGGCAGCTTTTCTGTAAATTAATGAACCAAATTTACAGATCAGAATTTGAAATTTTTCCAGTTTGCACAAAATTGTCTGGTTATTCATGCTAATTATGATTTCACCAGAGGATTGGGTTGTGAACTGCTGACCACTAAAAATGCATTGGAAATTAACATGGTCACTCTTGAAATTTTGCTGGCATTTGATGTGACCGCAGCTTAATTCATGCAATAAGTGTTTCTTAGCTTGTGTCATGAAAGAAAAAAAAAAAAAATTCTAACATATTTTAATTGCGTCTCAATTACCACCACATAATTAAAAATACTGTACATATCCCTACAGCACTCAGCCCCAATTACACACACATACACTGGTTTTGTTCATTCAAAACAACATATGTAATTAGCCAATCAAATATCTGCATTTTGTAACACTCTTAGTAAATTGATAATGCTGGCAAATACTTGAGAGGCACTCAGGTGCAGTCACAAGATAATCACTGACATTATTCCAATCCATTCCAGTCCATTCCTTGAACTCAACCCACTTCCTGTGTTGTTTACAGTTATAATTTGCAAAAGTTAGTTAATGGATCAAATGTTGCCATTTTAACATAACCACTTTTAATTTCTAAAACTAAGGCGGCGGCGCCTGTTAAACATGATTAGTACAGCGGTGATACCATAACAAGCACAACTACGGTGTACAGATCCATTTAGGCACAAGACTGCACACTGGTGGCAGTCGGCATGCAATAATTTAATTTAGGCAGTCATATCTGTCCTAACTACTCATAAAAATGTAAAAGTTTCTTGTGTTCTGCAGCTGTGTCCCCCCCATTATTATTGTTTCTCTAGTCATGCAGGGATGGACGTTATGGATCATGTGTGCTATGTTGGTGCAATGTCAGGTTAAGTCAAGTCAGATTTACTTATATGGCGCTTTTTATAATGGAGCACTGTCTCAAAGCAACTTCAGAATTTTATATTATGTTCTAATGTCTATGGCCAATCCCAAATTGAGCAAGCCTAGGGTGACAGTAGCAAGGAGAAACTCCCTAAATGTCTTTCATTAAATACCACACGTGGCTGATCAGAGGTTCATTTACATATCTGATGAGTCCAGTTCTTAACCCAACGAAGCTGCTGATATGGTACAGCTCTCCCTTCACATTTCTGACTGATCCATTAAAACAACATAGAAGCTGATTCATTTCATGTTTTTGATGGTACAAAATCAACTTCAATGCCACTGTTCTTCAGCAAGGCTGTGAATACGTTAAGAGGCCAGGACGTTTGAATACTGTACTGACTTTGTTTCTCTGCCTTTCCAGCACATCCAAATCCTCGTTTGTAAGGGTGCTGAATCATGGCTCATTTGAAGCATCAGGCTGCTCATTAATAGCTTATTAATAGCAGATTTAAATTGAAACAAATGTTTTCACAGTCAACAGATCTTCTAATCTGATTATAACTCATTTCTTTTAACTTGCATAATTAAAACTTTGAGGGGTTTGTTAGGGCTGGCGTCATTGCTAGGTTACGTATACGCATGTTTGAGAAGCAAAGTAATACATGAAGAGCTTCAGTCAGAGTACCATTATCATGCAATAATGGCACGGCTAGAACATCTCTCAGCCAATCAGATTGTGGGGTCGGAACTAACTGCGGTATTGCATAGTGTTGCCATGGACATTCCAGTCACCTGACCTACAATTTATTTGTTTCTTTGGTTTTATTTAATATCACTATCAGCATTAGTGGCCATTTCAGCAACAGACACAAGGTTACTTCAAGACTAGTCATAGATATAGATATATATATATATATATATATATATACTCTATATATTATATATATATTATATATATAACACACCATCACACACACACACATAATAACATACTACCGTTCAAAGTTTGGGTCACTTGGAAATTTTCTTATTTTTTGAAAGAAAAGCAAAGTTTTTTTTCACTTGACGCTAACTTAAATGAATCAGAAATACAACTCTAACATTGTTAATGTGGTAAATGACTATTCTAGCTGCAAACGTCTGGTTTTTAATGCAATACCTACATAGGTGTATGGAGACCCATTTCCAACAACCATCACTCCAGTGTTCTAATGGTACATTGTGTTTGCTAACTGTGTAAGAAGGCTATTGGATATTTAGAAAACCCTTGAAAACCCTTGTGCAAGTAGGTTAGCACAGCTGAAAACAGTTTTGCTGATTAGAGAAGCTATAAAACTGACCTTCCTTTGAGCTAGTTGAGAATCTGGAGCATTACAATAGTTGGTTCGATTAAATCACAAAATGGCCAGAAAAAGAGAACTTTCAATTGAAACTCGACAGTCTATTCTTGTTCTGAGAAATAAAGGATATTCCATGTGAGACATTGCCAAGAAACTGAAGATTTCCTACAATGGTGTTACTACTCCCTTCAGAGGAGAGCACAAACAGGCTCTAACCAGAGTAGAAAGAGAAGTGGAAGGCCCCGCTGCACAACTGAGCAACAAGACAAGTACATTAGAGTCTCAAGTTTGAGAAATTGATGCCTCACAGGTCCTCAACTGGCAGCTTCATTAAACAGTACCCGCAAAACGCCAGTATCAACATCTGCATTGAAGAGGCGACTCCGGGATGCTGGCCTTCAGGGCAGAGTGGCAAAGAAAAAGCCATATCTGAGACTGGCCAATAAAAGAAAAAGATTAATATGGGCAAAAGAACACAGACATTGGACAGAGGAAGATTGGAAAAAAGTGTTATGGACAGAAGGTTGAGGTGTTTGGATCACACAGATGAACATTTGTGAGACGCAGAACAACTGAAAAGATGCTGGAAGAGTGCCTGACACCATCTGCCAAACATGGTGGAGGTAATGTGATGGTCTGGGGTTGCTTTGGTGCTGGTAAAGTGGGAGATTTGTACAAGGTAAAAGGGATTTTGAATAAGGAAGGCTATCACTCCATTTTGCAACGCCATGCCATACCCTGTGGACAGCGCTTGATTGGAGCCAATTTCATCCTGCAACAGGACAATGACCCAAAGCACACCTCCAAATTATGCACGAACTATTTAGAGAAGAAGCAGGCAGCTGGTCTTTTATGGAGTGGCCAGCGCAGTCACCAGATCTCAACCCCATTGAGCTGTTTGTGGCGCAGTTGACAGTATGTACTAAAAAAGTGTCCCATCAACCCACTCAACTTTGGGAGCGGCTTTCTGGAAGCATGGGTGAAAGATTCCAGATTTTTTTTTACCTCAAGCAAAGTAAATGCTAGAATGCCAAGTCTGCAATGACTGGTAACTGCTGCACAGGGAGCATTCTTTGACAAAGCAAAGTTTTAAAGTAGAAAATTATTATTTCAATAAAAAAACATTTTTCTAAACTTGTCATGTCTGGACTATACTCTATTCATTTTGGGCAACTCATTGATATAAAAGTATGAGAATTTCAGGGAAAACACAAAATTTGTCTAGGTGAGCCCAAACTTTTGATCCGGTAGTGTATATATATATATTTTACATACATACACACACACATATATAGATATATATATATATATATATATATATCACAATATATATATAATATATAAACACACACACACACACACACACACACACACACCCACCCCCACACCACACTCAAGGTACACATAAGTCAATGTAATGTTTAGTGTAATCGGTCCACCTAACACGCATGTCTTTGGACTGTGGGAGGAAACCGGAGTAAATCCACGGGACACAAGGAGGACGTGCAGACTCCACGCAGAAAGGAGCCAGGCCTCTCCACCCTGGGAGTGAACACAGGACTTTCCTATTGAGCAACCTTTTTTCTTTTAACGGTACCTAAATACTGTACTTTAATATTATTTAGAATAAAATAAGGTTAACTAATAAAGAATGTTTTACACCGTTTGTTTATGCTGAACGGGGGTCCGATATTTGTGCGGGGCACTGCATCTTACTAATATCAAATCCAAACACACTAGCTTCAGCGGAAAAAAAAAAAATTACAAATAATTTGAATCGAAATTGTTGGAAATGACGGGTTTTAACATAATCAGCATTACAAGACACATAAATGCCCAAAACAAAGTGAGAGCAATTTAATAGTCCAAACAGTAACTCACTCTGATCCTGGTTGAACTGCAGGCTGTTGACACCCAGTTGCCGAGACATTCTTTAGTAACTGTACAAGCTAAATATGGCTAGAATCCTTTCTATTAAGCACATTCGGATGTTGACTTGTTAAACTCTGACAAACCCGATAAACTACAAAACAACCTTTGAAATGTGTCTTTGGTTAATGGCTAACAACAAGACCCTACTAGCTAACACTACGCTGTAAGAGCGAGCTATTTTAATGCCTGTTCAGCTAGAGATCAACTTCTACCGTTAAAAGGTATGAATTTCTAGCTGACTTATTTAGACGGAGATTGGTATTATCAGTAAAGTTCCTGAGGATACGCTTTATACCCACTACCACTATCCGTATTGTTGTTATTGTTACGTCTGCTGGATTTCCTTCTTCAGTACACATTAGCGTTGTGTCCAACATGAATGGATTATCGCCACCTACCGTACATTTTACAAAAATGGTCTCCAGTGACTAGGGGAAAGTTGCCTCGGAGATATTTTCGAGCTGAAACTTACCTGAGAGGTCTGTCAGTCAGTTTTGCCAAGAACCAACTACTTAATTATTTGGTGATCCATCACAATGTGGAAGTAGCTGTCAATATATTTGGGCATCTACCAACCCATGTTTCGATGGTTATCAGATAACCACAAGTGTGTCCAGGTACAAACCATACGCAAATGTAATATACAGTATGTACATATATGAAATATATGGCCATATGAAGTAAAAACATATATGTACATATATGTGCAACAATATATGAAACCTATTAGAACTTGGAATAATTTAATATATTGACATACATGTCTGTCCTATAAAAATATGTGTTCATATGTGTGTAACACATATTTGGACATACCAGTGGTGCTTGTAAGTTTGTGAACCCTTTAGAATTTTCTATATTTCTGCATAAATATGACCTAAAACATCATCAGATTTGCACACAAGTCCTAAAAGTAGATAAAGAGAACCCAGTTAAACAAATGACACAACAATAGTATATTTGGTCTGGATTTTTTTCCCTCATTATGTCTCTCATAGTTGAAGTGTACCTATGATGAAAATTACAGACCTCTCATCTTTCTAAGTAGGAGAACTTGCACAATCAGTGGCTGACAAAATTTTTTGCCCCACTGTATTTACACTAAGAATACAGTACTGTAGATAAAGAAAAATACGATAAGCACAGCGGAGTTGTTAATTAAGCAGGGGTTATTGTGAACCTGAATTACTGAATACTGGATCGTGTATCGAGTTTCAGCTGAAATGAGTTGCGCTGCTTGAATCATACAATTTTACGCATATGCTGATTACCGAGCAAACAACAAGAACCAATCAAATTTTTGTAGTCAAAACGCGTTGAGAACCGAATTTGAAAAAAAAAGGGAGAATAATCCTGTTTGAAGAACAGGCGTTTGATTGACACTTTCTATATTTTATAGAACAATGATAAGGCAACCTTCCATGTTCTAAAACTGTTATCTGTTTTATAATAATTGTTGGTCGAAAAGGTCTCAATTCGGTTACTTAAGCTCAAAGTAGGAAAACATTTGTTAGTTTGATCCTTAAGGAATATTACTTTAACAATGATATTTACACCTTTGGTGTTCAACTTGGGTCACAAAAATACTTCTACTTAGGTCTAAAATGTATACAACCCACGAATGTTATTTTGTAAACACTTTGTAACTATAATTCCAAAGCCTAAATCTAAAATAACAAATCGCAACATTAAATATGTAGGCTGTTTGCTGATTTAACACAGAGCTCAACTCATTAAACTCACAAAATAATATAGAAAATTGTGTGCAAAGTACTATGAGGTCCTTCTGTTTTAATTTTTGGTATTTTTTGGTTTAATATGTTACAAAGGAGCCCTAAGGTGACTGAAAAGAACATTTATTTTGATGTATAGCTATATTCTATGGAATTTAATAAAGGAAAATGCTAAATACTTCATCAAACTTACCAAGCTGGCAAATTTCCATAATGGAATAAAATAACTATGAACAAAATGCATTTTGCAAGCTCTTTAAAATAATGTGCATTTAGTTTATTATTGGGTTGTTTTTACAGAAATTGCAGAAGTTAACCAACAACAAACAAAAAAGCTTAATATTTCAACACAATTTGGTAAAAGAGAAAGCAAACACTTTCGTAGTCTTAAATATGTCAGTGTTCTGAAACAACACCAAAAGAACTTACCAGAAAGAACTTCTCATAAACAACACATTTGTGACATTTATATGAACACTGACAGAAAGTAATATCCAATTAGTACTTACACCACAATTACAAGAATTCATCTTTAAAAAATGCTATTTAATCTATGTAAACAAATCAGTTTTCAAATCCTTGGCAATTGTAATTTTCTTTAAAAATCCTCCTGAGACATTGTTTGTTCATCATGGTTTTATCTTTAGTATTAACGGTGTGCCAGCACTTGCTTCACAACACTGGTCCATAAGTCTTTACAGGCCCTGTGTTTGGTTGTTTACAATATCCATTAAGGTAGCCTCCACACAGTGACACAACTGGACATCAGGGTCAGCTGCACCCAGTTCCTCACCAGATCTCTTAAGCACACCAACTTTGGACAATTCCAAGTGTGACTCCTGTGGCTTTTCCCTCAAAGACTGCAGTCCTGAGAAAAAAAGACCATTCCCCGAGCACGTTATATGGAACCATCTAGGCAGTTATCTAGGCTATCATGTGGCAGTAGTTTAATGTATAAAATCAGGCAAATATGGGCCAGCAGCATAAGATGTTTTCCACAGTAACCAAATGACTGGGAATCGTGGAATGATTGTTGCTGACAGACGGGCAGCTTAGATGAAAACACCATTTTGGCCGGACTACTGACTAGGGCTTGTCTCATTAATATATACACTTAATTTAGTAGGTACACCTCCTTGTTTCTACACTCACTGTCCATTTTATCAGTTACAATTACCATAGAAATGCACATCGTAGTTCTACAATTACAGAATGTAGTTGTAACTGTAGTTAAATCTGTTTCTCTACATACTTTGTTAGTCCCCTTTACCAATGATCAGGACCAGCACAGATCAGGTACTATTTGGGTGGTGGATCATTCTCAGCCCTGCAGTGACACTGATGTGGTGTTCACTCAGTGTGCACTACTATACTGTTCCACTTTGTAAATGTAAATTCGGAGCTCATTTGTTGTTGCACAGTCTGTGTTAGTCATCCTCTAATCCTTCATCAGTGCTCACAGGATGCTGCCCACAGGATAGTGGTGGCTAGACATTTCTGATAAGTAGACTATTCTTAGTCCAGCACTGACACTGAGGTGTCTGCACTGCTGTGTCTGATCCACTCACATCAGCATGACACAAGGAGGTGTACCTAATAAAGTGATTGGTGAGTCTATATTATCACATACAAGTCTCATTATGTGCTTATCACTGTGGAAGACTTGTAACAAAAGTAAACAGTATTCAGCTAACATGTACTATGAAGGTTCTACATAATTTGACATCAATTTAAATATTTCAAACATAAAACATGTTCTTTAGTAATATGAAATCTGGGTGACCTTCCAGTAATTTGACACTGCATAAACTTTACATAGCACTTAGAAAATAATCAAATGGTGGGTTTACACCAGCCATTGATTATATATCCTTTAACAACATAACTCATTGTACTTCGTTCATTTAATACAGTTGAATACACCCAAGTGCCTAACAAATGTAACTGTAACAAAGACAACACCAAATAATAGGTTATATTTACAATAAACTTACTGGCAATTAATGGGTCGATATCTCTGGTCTTAGTGGCAACATCAGCAGAACACACCTGACCAACTTGCACCAGTAGGGAAGCCACATCATCATAGAGTGGAGGGAATGCCCAACAAAATGACACTAAACATGGTAAAGTGGGCATGAAGAAGGCAAATCGCTTGGCACGTGTCAGGACTGAGTACAGAAAAAGCATTTCAGTTATATAATGACGAATGCAATGTTCAGTAATAACCTATGCAGTGAATGCATCTATTATAGAAATATGAGAAAACAGACAATATTCCCTTACTTGTGAGCAGAGTACTCATGACGCTGACTGCCAGACGTGCTACACTGAGTGATTTGGGCAAAGCATATTGTGTGCACAGGTAAGACAGCAGCTGGATGGCAAAGATCTGCTTGGTAAAAACAAATCCACTTAGGATTAGGGACCACTTCAGTCCTTAACTTATTAGACACAAACACAAAACATTGACCCCTGAGCAATAGAAAACTTAACATGGTCTAATGAATACACTTCCAAAAAAGGTATTATAATCATGAACCTGTGCCCTATGTTGCAAACATTGTTGCCTGCTGATGTTCCCATATGCGCAACACAATCAGGTGCAGACCCAATCTGAGGCCAGGTCCATTCTCAAGACCAGATTCACTGCCACCAGTAAAAGGTAAAATAAAATAAGTAAAACAGTGTGCAAATCAATGTTTTTTTCCTGGTCAACTGAATTTCATTTGTTATTAACATCCATTCCTGCATATCAGGCTTGCAACACATTCCAAAAAAAGTTGGTAATGAGGTAAAACAAACAAACAAACAAAAGGCAACTAAACAATGTGATTTCAAAAAGGCGATGTCAAGAAGTAATTATGACCATGATTTGGTAGAAAAGCGGTATCCATTAAAGGCCGAGTCTTTGAGGAGCAAAGGTGGATAGAAGATCTAAAGTTTGTCAACAAATGCATGAGAAACTTACTGAAATGTTTGAAAACAATGTTTCACAAAGAAAGATTGGAAGGGATTTGCATATTTCTCCTGCTCCAGCGCATAACATCACCAAACAATTCAAGGGATCTAGATGAATTTTATTGCATAAAGGGCAAGAGCACAAGCCAAAGCTGAACTCACAGTATCTCCAATCCCCCAGACGGCACTGCATCTAGAACCATCATTCATTAACAGCAGATACAACCCCATGGGAAAAGAGATTTCTTCGTCAAGCACTCCAGTAAGAAGTTATGTTTACAAATGCCACTTAAAACTTTATTGTTAAAAAAACAAACAAAAAAAAAAAACTAATACATATAAAAGACTAATGTCCAGAAGCTGTGTCGAGGATGGACCATCACACAGTGGAAATGTGTACTGTGGTCAGGTGAATCAGTATTCCTGGGACCGTATTCATAAAGATTCTCAGTGCTAAGAGTAGCTCCTAGTGACAAAATTCTAATATAATACAAATCTTACAATTGTGAACTTAAAGATTATTCTTAAGCATCTTAACACACAAAAGAGCTCCTAAGGTGAGAAACTGTTAGGAGTAAGGAGAACTTTTAGGAGGCTTAGTAGTTTTCTTAAGCAGAGAAAAATCCGGAAATACAACTAGGCAGAAGAAACATTCTCCAAACACTGAAAAACAGTGCGTTAATCACATGCTACCGATTATATTACTGTTGAGATGACGAACACAATAATAAAATAGGTTTAAATGGGAAGAAAAAAGCTTCACATAAAAATGATTACTTTCCCTTTGGATAACATGTTCATGATTTCAGCAATTGAGATTACTTATCAATAGTAGTAATTGAGAGAAGTGTTGTTTTCCTAGGTCATTGTTTGAATATATTAAGCCATGTAAAGCTTTTTTCACATTAAGCGTTTAGACTGTTCCTGCTAATGCAGTACTTGCACCAGGAGACTGTAGTCATCAAGCACAGTACAATGATCACAGCATTTCATGCTGCTGCTTCAGATGGTGTGCCATTTTACAGGAGAAACGTCCTTTACAACAAATCAGCTTTCCACACAGACTGCATTTGGCATTTTCTCTGAAAGTGGAGCAAAACTTGAGTGCTTTTAAGCTCAGATCTTCCGCTAATGCTATTTATAGCAGAGTGTACCAAAAACAAAATTATGTGAAGACATCATGACACACCACTCCTGGCAGATAGATGCTTCCTTAATACAGAAGTATTTTTGCACTAATCGTGGTCGTGTTTTTAATACATAAAATGCGTTAGTAGAAAAAGATAATTGGAATATAAATTCTATTTTCTTAACGGGTACCCTGCTCTTGGAATTTGGAACCAGTTCCTAATCGGAACTGGGTTTCGATACCCAACCCTGCCACGTCCTCACTGAGATAAAGGTTTTTGTGTTCTCCTTGAGAGTTGGCCTGAGACCACTTCTGAATCACTCTTAAGCTAAAATTCCTAGCTATGAGTTTTTAGGCTACGTTAGGAGCTCTCTAAGTGTATTCTTAGAATCCTCATGAATACGGCCCCACATGTTTATTGGAAGAAATGTGCTCTGGAACAAAGATGAAAAGGACCATCCAGACTTTCATCAGCAAGTCCAAAAGCCAGGGTATGCCATGGTATAGGGTTGTGATGGCAGCATTAATACAGAAAAGTCCATTCAGATGTCACAGCAAAATATGCTGCCTTAAAGTCGACATATTTTCTAGAGATGTCCATGCAATGCAAAACAGATCAAAACAATTAGGACTACAATATGCAAAACTCTTCCCATCTTTCTTTGAGGAACATAGTTTTTAACAACATTGTTTTAAAATTTTCTCACAAACTGAAGATTCTCTGCCCACCTTTGTTCCTCAAAGTCTCAGCTTTTCATGTATACTGCTTTTGTACCAAATCATGTTTACAAATCACCTATTGAGACCACCTCTTTGAAATCACACTATTATTTAGGTTTTTTTTTTGCATCATCACCACCTGTAAATTGCACCTGTCCCAATATATATAAAAACAAATGGAAAGACATTAAATAACGGTCAAAGTAAATGCAAGAGATACAGCACTTTTTTTTTTGTTTTTTCCTTGCATGTTCCATACTGTTCATAACTTGTTGGGGTTGTAAGTCTTTGGAATGTTGGAGTATACAGGATGAATTGTTGGTGATGAATTCTTAGCGCAAGCCATAGTGAGGGCTGTCAGAATAGACAGAAGACTGAATAAATAGACAAATGGTAAAATAGATGGACAAACTGACACTACACCTGTTTCTCCAGCTGAGGCTGTGCAAGGAGCTCGGGAATGAAATCCAGGCAGATGTGCATAGAAGGAATGCCAGCTACAGCCAAAGGAAGAAGAGCTGGAGGATAACCCTGCAGAGAGAGAGGATAGGTATATGGAATTAACTGCGAGCCAAAAGTATCACCGACTGAAAAAAATGTCTGTCAAAATTGACTAACTTGCCACCTTTCACCTTAACATCACTCACTCACGATTACATGTGTGGTCTGATTAGACACTGGGTCTTGCCCCAAGAGGGAGTAAAAGTGCTTCCCCACTCCCCCATAAAAAGGCCATCAGAGGTTAATTTTGGGTAGTGTACCTCTTAGTAAGAGATCATTGACTGCTTGACATGAATCTATGATGCACTCAAAGACATTTTGCCCAGTTGACAGACGTTGAGGGAACAAATCATTGGACTGAGTGAAGCAGTATGGTGGTTTTAGAGGCATGTCTAGCAGTCAATGATCTCTCACCAAGAGGTACACTACCCATAATTAGCTTCTGAGAGCCTTGTTATAGAGCAGAGGGGAAGCACTTTTATGCCTTCAAATGGCAAGACAAACTGTTTCAGCCTCAGTGCCCAGTACACAGTGTTTCAGGATCACAATAACCCTCATAGAAGATCTCTGCATTGTTATGATGTTTTTCTATATTTTATACATGTACAGTACTGTATTTTTAGTGCAGATAAGTTCCAATGGGTTCTTAAAAGGTTAACTTATAAGAGCTAACAGAAAGCAAAACAGCAGTTGAAAGCTTCAGGACACAGTCAGCAGTCAGCTTAGCAGCTATGCTAGCACCAAAAAGAGTTCATCAAGAGTAAGTGTTTTGCTTTTACTTTTCACTTTTAATCCATTATTCACTAATTTACGAGATTTTTCAACGCTTTACTCCAAAATATGCTATTATATATATATATATATATATATACACACACACACACACACACACACACACACACACACACACAGTATATACACATATACATATACGCACGCACGCACTTGAAAGTTTGTGAACCCTTTACAATCTTCTATATTTCTGGATAAATGATCTAAAACATCATCAGATATTCACACAAGTCCTAAAAGTAGATAAAAAGAAGCCAGTTAAACAAATGAGACAAAAATATTATACTTGATCATTTATTTATTAAAGAAAATAATCCAATATTACATATTTGTGGGTGGCAAAAATATGTGAACCTTTGCTTTCAGTAGCTGGTGTGAATCCCCTGTGCAGCAATAATTTTCTAATAAAATTGTTCTGTCCAGAACAGCTTCAACTCTGGGATGTTGGTGGGTTTCCTCACATTAACTGCTCGCTTCAGGTCCTTCCACAATATTTCGATAGGATTAAGGTCAGGACTTTGACTTGGCCATTCCAAAACATTAACTTTATTCTTTGGTAGAATAACTAGTGTTCTTAGGGTCGTTGTCTTGCTGCATGAGCCACCTTCTCTTGAGATTCAGTTCATGGACAGATGTCCTGACATTTTCCTTTCGGATTCTCTGATATAATTCAGAATTCATTGTTCTATCAATGATGGCAAGCCGTCCTGGCCCAGATGCAGCAAAACAGGCCCAAACCATGATACTACCACCACCATGTTTCA
>JAJAGP010003620.1:0-68836 GCA_025084515.1 Ancistrus triradiatus
TGTCTTAGCTTTGCGTGTACTGCTCTTCACCGCACCATGCTTGAAATTGTTTGCATTCTTTCACTCCTCTCTCAAATCTGAGGCATTAATAATGCGGCTCCATTTATGATTTCATATGAAGGTTAAAGAAACAAAAAGAATGCGTTTCCTACGAACCACCTTCAGTTGAGTATTGCATTCTCCAAAAGTACTGGCCTATCCGCTTTTGCATTCTAATGCCTTTTTGTTGTTGCTTAAGTAAACAACACATCAACAGTTCAAATCTGCATAGATTAAAGTTTAACTGAATGTTGCTGCCCTATTGGTAAAATGCTTGGAATGCCCTGAAACCTCTAGGAACCTGGTGTTTCACATGGCTGCTTAGAATGCAGTTTATTGGGTTTGTATTTGATCTGGTAGGGATTAGAACAGTCCCTGCTGTGGCTTGACACTTCAGCAGCTTTCCAGACTCAATGAGTGTGGAGTCATTCTTAGAATATAGGCTGGTTATAGAGGATGGGTACGAAGTAGGTCTGCTTAGTAAGTCTATACAAACCGATCACTGCTTCAGAAGTACAGACAGATCATGTCCAATCTATATGGCTAGAAACAACATGAAATTGGGCTTTTCCCAGTCTGATTCATGCCACGTTTTTGTGCTTTCAAGTCCAATCAGAATCGTAATGAGCGACTCACCGGTCAAAATCAGTCCCATGTACATTTGTAACTTAGCAGTGCATCTTTCTGATGGAATTGTTTGTTTACCTGTTCGAACGTTTTACACATGCACACCAGTTTGTACGCAAGTCATGTGCAAACACTTGTAATGGTTTTATACTATATAAGGTTATGATATGCAGACTTTCAAATCTAAACAAGCAGAACTCTGGTGCTACACTTTAGGCAAGCAAGGACATGCACAGATCTGAGTCCTGATTTCTGACAGCTATTTTCTTTACCTTAGCAAGTCCGAGTGCTTAGATCAGAGTTTGCATATTTCCAAGCTAGGCCTGTGTTGTGGAAATAATTCGAGGTACTCACAATGTTGCAAACTATTACTTGCACTGGGTTCAGAAATATGAATGTTAATATAAAATATGGATAAATATTTGAAATAATCCAGATTAGCTGGAAAAACCGTGTGTGATAGAGGCAACGTACGGAATTGTAATTGTTGAGTAATAATGTAGATAAATGAATGCACAGATCAGTCAAAGCATTAAAACCCTGCTCAGACCAAGTAACAAACAGCCAGCCACTTTATTAGGTACAACTGTTCCTTATCAGAAATATCTAATCAGCCAAGCACAGGAAAGAAGCTCAATGCATTTAGGTATGTCCATATGATCAAGACAACCTGCTGAAGCATCAATGGGGGTGATTAAGTACTTTGTGATTTAGGTGACTTTGAACGTGGCATGCTTGTTGGTGCTAGATGGGCTGGACTGAGTTTTTAAAAACCTGCTGATCTGCTTGGATTTTTATGTGCAGCCATCTCTAGGGTTTACAGAGAGAAACTGAAAAAGAGAAAATATTCAGTGAGCAGCACTTCTTGTTGACGCCAGAGGTCAGAGGAGAATGGCCAGATGGTTTGAGCTGATATAAGGCAACTGTAACTCAAATAACCACTTGTTACAACTGAGGTATGCAGAAGAACATCTCTGAACACACAACCCACCGAACCTTGAAGCAAATGGGCTACAACAGCAGAAGACCTAACTGGGTGCCACTCGTTAGCTAAGACACAACTGAGGCTACAATTCGTGCATGTTCACCAAAATTGGATGATGGATTAGATATTAGATTGGAAACATCCTATTCTATCCTCTCAATATGGACCAAAATCTATCAGGAATATTTCCATTTCCTTGTGAAGGCAGTAGTGATGAAGTAGCCGGTGAGTATATTAGACAGTAAGTCAAGCCAAATTTATTTATACAGCGCTTTTTACAACACAGCGTTGTCTTAAAGCAGCTTTACAAATATATTGGCTCGAAGCCCCAGTTGAACAAGCCTGAGGCAACAGTGGCAAGGAAAAACTCCCCAAACCTTGCAGGCAAGAAACCTTAGGAGTACCAAGACTGAGTTACCCATTCTCCTTGGGCAGCCTGGATGTTAAATATAAGAATTAAAGAATATATGTAAAGAAAATGCACTACGTAAAATTAGAATAGAATAATATATATGCTAAAATGAAGTAAGGCAAAAAATGGAGATGAAGGAAAAAAAGAAAACTAGTATAGTATATAGAGTAAGGAATGACTGAGTTTTGGCAGTTAGTTCAGTAAGAAGAGTCACTGTGGGTTTTTGTGTCTTTGATGGGAAAGATTCATTGGAAATGTGCTCACTAAAACCGGAGGAGGGGAGGGAAGCTTTACCCTCTGATGGGTACTGAGTAATGGTATGAGGACTGGACAGAGAGAATCACCACAGAATTACAGTACGTTCAGCAGATGAGTAGGAAAGGCATTGTTGTCAACTGCAGCACTGAATCTAAGGGCTTCATCCTCAGGTTGATGGAGGCAGTGAGGAGAGACAGTGTTGTTCTTGCCGCAGTGAAGCCGTGGGCTACATCCTCAGGAGTGGCCAGGTCCATGCCGCCTCGGAAGTAGAGAAACACAAAAATGTGTTAAAAGCATGATATGAAATGAACATTCATAATAAAACGTCAATTATATCACAAGTCCCCCCCGGTTAAACTTAGAGAGACCTTCCTTGTATTTGAAGACTACACAAAGGCCGGAGTAAAGAAGTATGTTTTTTACCTGGACTTGAAGATCAAGAGCGAGTTTGAATCACGAAAAGTGACAGGGAGGCTATTCCAAAGGTGAGGGGCCTTGTATGACAATGCTCTTCCCCCTGCACCTTGTGAACGAAGTAAGCGTGATGGGTTATAGTGCTGAGCAGTCGGTTATTGTGGTTGATGTGCTCAATGTGTGAGAAATGGTCAGGAATAAAGACCTGAGTGAGATTTACAAGAGGTAGATTTTATGGAAAGACACGTGTCAGAGCATTGCCTAAACACCGGCGCTTGTTGGGTACTTCCTGTCAGCAGTGGCGAGTAGCTATCAACAGAGGTCTGAGGAAGGACAAACCATGGTGAGAGTTTTGCCTCCCAAGGCTCATCAATGCAAAAGAGCAGGGAATCCTATGCCGGCTTGTCTAAATGGACAGAAGACCTACTTTGGTACAAGTCACAATCATTTACTGCTTGTAACAATGCACAGTGAAGCACCTTCTGTTGAGTATGTAGCTGTTTAGTCACAGAACTGTCAGAGTGGCCAAGTGAGCATCAGAACTGGACCTTGTTGCAATAGAAGTCTTCTGATCAGATGAGTCTTGTTACTTTTTCCATCACATAGATGGTCAGGTATGTGTGCCTTGTTTACCTAGGGAAGTGGTGGCATCAGGATGCATTGTGAGAAGACAAGTCAGTGATGCGAGTATGATTCCCTGAGTAATATTCTGTTGGGAGTCCAGGCATTCATGTGGACATTAATTTGATGAGTAACAGACAGTGACGAACCAGGCAGTTAAATGTTTTGGCTGATCAGTGCAGAGACAAATGAGCTACATATAGAAATACTATGTAATTTGTGTGTTTGGATGTTCCATCCACACCTATTGGTTAAAATTAGAATACAGCCCTGCGGTCTCCATAGCCAATGGGTTGTACTGAAGAGTGCGGTGACTTTCACGGCCATGTGATGCCACTTTTGTTGCAGATTTCGGAGTAAGAATTCCCAGTTGAGGATGTTATTTTTTTTTTCATTTACTAAAAAAAATCCGACTCAAGATCTAGAGCCTTACTCATAACGATTCTTAGTGCTAAGAATAGCTCCTAGTGATGGAAATTCTATGAAAACTCTTTTGGGGGTGTTTTCTTCTTAAAGCTAAAAAAAAAGCTCCTAAAGTGGAAACCAGTTAGGAGTGGGGAGGACTTTCAGGAGGCTTGGGAGTTCTCTTAAGCAACACAAATCCAGGAAGATGACTGCAGAAGAAATGTTCTAACACTGAGTAACAGTGAGATAATCACCTGAAGTTAATAGATACAAACCAACCCACCACTTGGACATGGCAGCAATCTGTCATTGTAAAGAGTGGAGCTGCATTTTCTCCTGTTCATAGGGTATTCGGTAGATGAAGTAGGCTAAAAAATTGTGGTGTTAGAATCTTTATGAATACAACCCCTGAGCTTTATTGAACACACCATTATTATGAAACAACACTAGCTGAATTCTAGGCCACACATGTTCATAGGAAAGTGCCACCAAGTTCTGAATTATGTGCAAATGCCTGGTTGTAGTGCTTGATACGAAGTTAATCGACACACACACTTTTTCAACTAACACCCAACCTTCATGTTGCAAGTCTTTGGGGAACCACCACTTCCAGCAGCTGGCTCTTTACACCAAGGTACTAGAGCTGCTTGTTGTATGTTCATGTTGTAAATGTTATAGCTGTCAAACCTGAAATCGAAATGCAAACGTTCATTGAATTCAGTGAGGAAGAAAAGTTCATTTGAATGTCAAATCTTTTGCAGTGCATACCAGGAATTAGTCATATTGGTTATGTAATCACCATTTCATAGCAGCGTGAGCTGTAAAATAAAAATGGCAACATGTGCATAATGCTAGTCCTGACCACCAAAGCGGTCAAACTTCAGAAATTTCTTTTTCTGGATAAATATTACTTAAAACATTATCCGGTTTTCACTCAAGATGGGAATGTTGATAAAGAGAACCGAGTTGCACGAAGGTGACAAACATTACAGTCTTGTCATGTATTGAGGGAAATGATCCAATAGTACATAATTGTGAGTGACAAAATATGTGAACTTTTTACTTTCAGTATCTGGTTTGAAAGCAGTATTGGTGTGGTGGAATGTTAACCCATTTCTCTGTATAGAACAGCTTCAAATTTGGGATTTGGGTCAGTTTCCTCACATGAACTGCTTCCTTCAGGACCTTCAATGACATTTATGTTGGATTAAGGGTCAGGACTTTGACTTGGTCTTTTAAAACAAACTTTATTCGTCTTTTAACCACTCGTTGGTAGAATGTCTTTAGTGACTCGTTCTCTTGTTTCAGTTCACGTGCAGTTTTTTTTTTTTTAATTTTTTTATTTAATTCGGAATGTATGGTTCCATCAATGAAGATGGGCCTTCCTAGCCCACATGCAGCAAACTGAGCCCAAATCATGATGCTACCTCGACTCTTTTACCACATTGTATAGATGAGACAAAGTTCTTATGCTAGAATGCAGTGGTTTCCTTCCTCTATATATAACACTTCTTGTATTAATCAAACAGTTCTCTTTTGGTCTTGTCTGTCTACAAAATGTTTTTCCAATAGCCATCTGGCTTGCCCACGTCATCTTTAGCAACCTGCAGATTGGCAGCAATGTTCCATTTGGAGAGCAGCGACTTTCTCCTTGTGGTCCTCAGAAGTCTCTCTTACCATGCTACACTTCACACTTTGGATCCCTGTTATTTAAATACAACAGGGCACCTGCTCGTGCCAGATCATCCTACTCATTGAAATCGCCTGACTGTAGTTTAAAATTGAGTTCTGATCTTGGAGGTCTACATACTCGCACTCACAGATATGTAGTACTGGTTTATGTTCCTCAGTAAAGAAATGATCTGGTATTTGAGGTCATTGTTATGAAGAAAGGCAGGGTGTCTACAGGAAGTCCTGTTTTAATATCATTAATACGTGTTGTTTATAGTGTCAGCCATGGTGCTCAAATTGAACCTGTGTAATATGGATAAATCCTGGGTTCCTTGTGCATTAAATAAATCTGAAAACTTGCTTTTGACATCATGTATAGAAGTTTCTAAAGGGTTCACAAACTTAAGCTGCACTGTATGCACCTGATGAAAGCAGATGAAGAGGCTTTCAGAACCTTAAACCAGTACTTGACCAACGTTTTTGACAGCCCTGAGTTGTGTGAGCGATTGAATAATGGTAATTTATTAATAATAACATTTGACAAAGAATTTCAGCTTTTAAAATGCCAGGCATTGAAGCTCAATGTGGGAGCAACATTGATTTAAATAATGGCTTCTCCAGTCATTTATCCATTTGTTTTTGCCACTATATGTATAATAAGTTCCACAATCTTCAGATATCACGGGATTTTTTTTTTTCTTGCTACATTGACAGCCCAAGTACAGGTGGAAGTGATATCTGAGTATCTGAGTATATTAAATTCATGTGTAGAACAAGGAATCAACGTATGGGGTCTCAAGCTCGCCTTCCACCTACAGCTACATTGGTATCACATTGTTATTTCAGCCTTGTCAGACATTTCATGTAAGTAATGTAACTAAGCAATTCACTCATTTTAGAGTTGTGAAGTTTGTTTGCCGTTATGGGAAGACTGAGCAAGCGTGAACTCGTATGTGCCAGTTCAGGTTGATGCTGATGACGGTGACGACGATGTTATTCCCGGCTGTTAGAGACAGCATTCTAGTTTGCAGGAAGTGTCAGCTATTTATTTTGTGCATCAGAGACTTCCTGGCCCATCTGGATCGTGTTTTGAAATACCAGAGAATGCGTCAGAATGTAGACGTACGGACTCGTCTGAACGTGCCATTTCTTTAGGCGCCTCTGAATGACACAACCTTGAGCAATCCTGTATTTTTGAAACCTAGTTAACGTGACCCTGTGTGACGTGACTTTTGCTGACTGGTGAGAACTGTTCCTGTCATGGTCTCTCTCATCATGAATATGACAGTTTTTAATATTGGAACACAAATTTCAATCGTGAATTATAATCAGCAAGGTGGTTTTACTGAATGTTATTGACACATTTGTTGGGAATAAATTTATATAACAAGTTTCTGCCATTTTTACTGTCTAGATTTGGGTACATTAAACAATGTAATGTGAGCAAAAATCTGGACATGTTTTAGGTATTAGAACTGTCTTGTTAAATGACATTCAAATGTGTTTAATGCAGAGCTTGTGTTTAGTACAGCTGTGCTAAAATAATCGATGCAGCGATACAATTGACTTTTCAGTTCAGATGTTTATTTTTTGAAGGAAGAGAAAACTCAGTTTAAATGGGGTGTGAACTACTATCTCCACTCCTGTAGATGTTACAGTATAGTGTTTTGTCCACTGAATTATGATGTGGTGTATAAAGACGACTTGGACGATTGTTTAAAAACGAATAAAGTGCTGTTTGAAACAGTTTTGTTCCGTACATCCATATGTTTTTCTCCTCAGTTTGGCAGTGCCCAGTTTCACTGTTGGTACTCTCTGCTGCTTGACAACCCTTCCACCAAGGAAGGCCATTTCTTTTTCACAGAGAAACTCTTTGCCATTGAATGCATCACTTATCTACAGCTATTGAGCAAAATGTTTTATAACATGGATTAGAATACATTTCTTTGTAATCAAAAATATAAAGCAAGGCTGTTATTTCATATTTGTGCATCAGGAACACTACTTCCCAGTAACCAGTGTAGAGCTTGATCAATCTTTCTTTCTCCCTCTCATGTGCGTTTAGGGTCCCTTACCTAATACATGTGGTCATTTTTGGGAAATGGTGTGGGAGCAGAAGACTCGTGGGGTCGTCATGTTGAACCGTGTTATAGAGAAAGGCTCGGTGAGTGTTCCTCATTTCTGTCTCTACTCCTTTTGCATCTAAGAAGGCAGGTTATGTCCGTTTACAGGTTCCAATGATTTTTCCTCTCAGTGGTTCTTCAAGTATGATTTATGTACTTTTGTAGCATACAATTCTTACAATCCAAGCAACTGTGGGTTAAGGGTCTTGCTCAAGGACCCAGCAGTGGCAGCCTGGCAGAGGTGGGATTTGAACCCTGGAGCTTCTGGTCCATAGTCCAGTACCTTCTATTATAAATATTTTATTTCTGTTGGTTTGTATTGTGTAAACCATGAAATAGAATATTTAACTTGAGCACTTGAAATTGGGAATTTGTTGTGTGAGTGTTTTAAACGTAATTAATACACTTAATTAACTTTAAGTGGAAATAGTGAGGGGGAAATTATCCGTTTGTCCTGATCAGGGCCAGGGAACAATCCCTGGAGTACAGTGTGCAGGCAGTTATGTACCCTGAATAGTCCGTTGCTGGGCTTTCCATTTCCGTACCATTTAGATTAGATATACCATTGTTTTATCAACAGTGTAATGACCATAGTTAATATTTCTCAGTTTTTATTATAACCAGGAAATGGAGGAAATATGTGTACAATATTTTAAAACTGGAAAAAAAAATTAAAACAAGCTTCTTTAAGCTAGTGGCAAGTAAACTGTGACCTTTCATTCATTGTTGCGTTATTTATGGTCATTATGTCATTGCTATAACAAAAACATTGGGACTGGGGTAGCCTAGTGGGTAAGGTACTGGACTATGGACCAGAAGGTCCAGGGTTCAAATCCCACCTCTGCCAAGCTGCCACTGTTGGGTCCTTGAGCAAGGCCCTTAACCCACAATTGCTTTTGTCTTGATTGTAAGACTGTATCAATTGTAAGTTGCTCTGGATAAGGGCGTCTGCTAAATGCTGTAAATGCTGTAACATTAATGGTGGCCTTTGCACACTACTGTATATTATGCCAGAAATGACATGCCTTTTATTGAGAACAAAGCTGGAGTGTGTTTAGAGGATTTTAGGTTTTTGCTATAAATATGTCTGGACAGTGATTGGTTGTATTATACAGGCTTGCGTTGACTGCATGCTGCTTTGTTTTTGACTTGATCAGGTGAAGTGTGCACAGTACTGGCCACAGAAAGAGGAGCGGGAGGCAGTTTTTGAGGACACAAACTTCAAGCTGACGCTGGTTTCAGAGGACGTCAAGTCGTACTACACAGTCCGGCAGCTGGAGTTGGAGAATCTATCAGTGAGAAACTTCTCTTGATTTCTTCCATCCATCAAGTGTTTTGTGGTGCAGTGATTTTTGGGCAGTTGATGCTGACGGTCTGGCTTGTTTGGGTCATTAATAGTTTAGTACTTGAGTTAATGACATTCTTCTGTGTTTGTGTCTTTCCAGACTCAGGAAACCAGGCTGATTCTTCACTTTCACTACACCACTTGGCCTGACTTTGGTGTTCCTGAGTCTCCTGCGTCCTTCCTTAACTTTCTGTTTAAGGTGCGGGAGTCCGGATGTCTGAACTCTGACCAGGGGCCTGTAGTGGTCCACTGCAGTGCTGGCATCGGCCGCTCGGGAACCTTCTGCCTTGCAGACACCTGTCTCCTGCTGGTAAGAGGACCACACGTTTTGCTCAGTAATGAGGTTTCAGTCTTAATTAAATTAGTTGAGTGGCTCGGTGGGTAGCACCGTCGCCTCACAGCAAGTAGGTCCTGGGTTCAATTCCAAGGTGGAGCGCTCTGGGTCCTTTCTGTGTGGAGTCTGCATGTCCTAAGACATGCATTGGGTTAATTGATTACGCTAAATTGGCATGACTAGTCTTGATGTAGCCTTGTGTGTCACTGAAATGGCCATTGATGGTGATGGTGATGCTGATGCTAAATAAACCAAATTAACAAAAATATTAAAATTAAACTTAAGATGTTGAGGTTCTCTTTAGGAGAGTCTAAGGGTGGACAGGATTAGGACTGAGATCATCAGAGGGTCAGCACAGGTTGGCAAATTGGGAGACACAATTTGAGAGGGAAGACTGAGATGGTTTTGGGACATGTGCAGAGGCAGGATAGTGGATATATTGGTAGGAGGATGTTGGAGATGGAGCTGCCAGGCAAGAGACGGAGAGGAAGACCAAAGAGGAGTTATTTGGTTGTGGTAAATGAAGATATGCAGGGAGTTGGGGTGAGAGTAGAGGATGTGGAGGACAGGGTGAGGTGGAAACGTTTAACTCGCTGTGGTGACCCCTGATAAAGGGAGAAACCAGAAGAAGAAGAAGAACAAAAATATAAAAATTAGTTTTATATTTTGGCATTGGCAAATATCAATGAGTGAGTAAAATGGACTGACATTAAGGCTGTACCTAAAAATATTGACGGTATTAAATTTTCGCCCATTAAAGTTATATGGGCGATACTTGAAAACATTTATTCATACTTCGTTTTCTTACATAACACCAACAAACATGTCAATTGCACACTGTTGATTATCCAAGGCTACATCTAGAGCTCAGTTTATCCATGAAAAGTCTACAGTCTGGGTTAATGTGAGCTGGATTATCAAACTAAATTTTGACAGCAGATTTTGAATTGATTTTAGTCATCATTTAGTCATCTGAATTGTTTTTAGTTTTAGTCGACTAATTATAAGATTGCAGTCAACTAAATCTACAGTCGATTCAGTTGATTAAAATGACACATAAAGGTTGTAATATGTAAATGCTTTAACATTTCCAGTGAGTTATTCAAGTCATTTAGTCACACACTTGGACAAAATGAAACGTCTACGTGCAAGCATAGGTGATAACAGTATGCAGTAAAGTGGTCACCAAAACTGATCCTTTCTACCAGTCTGCTCCAGACTCTGTGTGGACACTTATGAGATATTCTGGAATAGAATGAAAGTTAGAATAAATTATATATTATGAGCTTTATTAAATGTACAAGACAAGTTCTCACATGTTTTTGCTCTATATGTTTTTATTCATAGTTACAGTATAAAATTGAGTCATGTTACCGGAATACTCAAAGGTAGTATGGACACATTTTAGGCAAAGTAAAATATATTCCCATCACGAACTGGAAACATTTTAATCCCTACTTTATTCGCTGAAATATTTGGCTTGGACATGATGAAGTTGGAGCGGTTGCAACCACTACCCTAATACTGCTAAAATAGGAGCTCGTGCCTGCAGATTTCGTTTCAAGTTTATCATATTTTTATCGGAGATGGTCGCCCCACACGGTTTACAAAGAGTCTTGTTTTCCTTGATATCAAATGAGAAACGTGCCCATGTATCAACTCTCCCCTTTCTCCATGTGTTGACATTGTCGAGTTGCTTTCATGAGAAACAGTACAGAGGCTAATCCTAGAGGGTCTTCCCAGGGTTAGGTCAAATGTGTACGTCTTAACGGGACTGTGGTGGCCTAGTGGGTAAGGTACTGGACTCTGGACAAGAAGATCCAGGGTTCAAATCCCGCCTCTGCCAAGCTACCTCTGTTGGGTCCTTGAGCAAGACCCTTAACCCACAATTGCTTGGATTGTAAGATTGTATCAATTGTAAGTCGCTCTGGATAAGGGCGTCTGCTAAATCTTGTAAATGTAAGTTATTGATTGGATAGCTACCCAACTTGTCCCACCTTTTCACACATGCTAAATCAGATCCGATTGAAACATTTCGTCTCGTTTTTATTCGTTGATCGCGCGAGTTCATTTCGTCCCAGTTTTAGTCGCGTTTCATTTATTTTAATTTAGTCATCGCAAAAACATATTGGGTTGCCATATAAGCGGAAGTAATATGCGGTATTATGCAAAAGTCTTAGACCACCATTAGATTTGTTGTTTTAGCAAAGGTGTAATGGCCATATAAAACATTGATGGTTGGACCCAAAAATGTCAGACTTGCATTCATCACTTGGTAATACTGTTTTCCACTGATCTTCATTCCAATCTTTGTGAGCTTTAGCATATCTTGGCCTTTTTCTCCCATTCCCCTTCTGAATAAGTGATTTCTTGGCTGCTACCCTTCCAAAAGGACCATTCTTTATCGAGCTCCTTCGGTCTATAGAAGTGTTAACTTGGCATCTGGATGAAGCTGCCAGATTCTGCTATTGCTCAAGTGTAAGGAGAGGTCACACTAAATATTTGCCACTGTAATCTATAGAACCTGTTTTTCAGATTTTATTTTCAATTTTTCAATAGTCCTACAAATGTGCTGTATTCCAATAAGTTGACTCATAATTATATATGGTCATTATACTATTGCTAAAACAATGGTATATCTAATCTAATGGTGGGTTAAGACTTTTGCACAGTGTAATGTGTTTCGTATGATGGATCTCATGATACATCTGTTAAGGCAGATTGTGGGGATGTTTTAATCGGTCATAATCGAGAATTGTCATATCACTTCCTCAAAGCTAAAGGTTGCTATATTTGTTAGTTATTTAGAAGTTTTAAATAAGTTTTAAGTTTTTCCTCGTACACCCATGCTTAGACTATTCAAGGATGATAGTTTTTGTTAGTTTATTTTGAATGGACAGGTAAAGCACAAGGGATTGTAATGTAATTATTGTTCTCAACATCTTTGATTGCTTTCTCTTTCTGATTCTGATAGACAGTTCTAGGAAAAACTTGGTTCTTTATTTAGTTTCAAAATCCCTGTCTTTAGTCCAAGTCATTGTGACATGTCTGTACAGCAAATGGTTTATTATTGACATGGTTGATATGGAACCATCTCTATGCTGTTGCACTTATGGCCTGCTGGGATTTTCCTGTTAGTGCTATGGGAGATGAATATCCAGCAAAACAGACCTGTATCCCTGTGTTCATGTAATTTTGCTGTGGTCATATAAACAACTGGTGATGACAACTGAGCCATTGTAGGCTTGCTTGGTCTTGTTTGTATATGCATACAAGTTTGTTCAAGCTCTTAATGGCCAGACTAGAGTTTGCTATAATTCTGAATCTGCATGGTTAAACTCAAAGGAATTGTTAAAACCGTTTTACCCTTGTATATTTAGATGTCTCAACGGAAAGACCCGTCCTCAGTCCAAATCAAGGATGTCCTACTGGACATGAGAAGGTACCGAATGGGTCTAATCCAAACAGCAGACCAGCTCAGATTCTCCTACCTCGCCGTTATAGAGGGAGCCAAGTTCATCATGGGAGACTCATCTGTCCAGGTGAAGGATGACCACTAATTATATGCATGCATATGGGTTCATACAGTCTGCAGTGAGAGAAAAGTCAAAGTAAATGGAAGACCATGTTTATTTAATTTAAGTATAATTTGATTCCTTACACTCTGACACAGCTTAAACTAGTTTTTCATGCGTCTTGAGTATCAGGATTGTATCTGGATTGGGCTACACCAACATGCATTGATATCACTGATCATGGATGTCGCTGTCCAAAATAACTTCTGCTCCAACTTGTCTGCTTCGAAACATCAACTCTCAACCTTCCCCTTAGTTTACAGAACTTAAGTGGTTATGTAATGATGATGTAACAGCGATGTTTGTAGCATCCATCTTTTGCAAATAAATACTGTAAACACAGGAAGCAGGTTGTCCAGTGTTTATGGACTGATTTACATATTACGCAGGATACAGGAAGCTGGCAGACTGGAGATGCTGTTGGCTCTTAAGTGTAAATGGGGTCACAATTCATGTGGTTAAAACCTTATCCAGATACAAGACCCATGAAAAGATAAAGTTCTAATTGATATATACTGAGGAGTTGTTCTCCAAGTGTGATACTGATTCTGAAACGCCTTCTACTAACCTCCTCTTTCACCCTGGCTATAGTACTGGTGGTTCTAGCTTCGTGACCACCTCACAACTCGTCGTATTCGGTTTTCGATGCATTTCAACGAGGGAAGTTTCTCTGTACTCGGTGCACTTGCTTTAGCGCTTATGAATCAAGACGTGCAGCTCGTATGCCCTTTCCATCTAAAACACAGGAGTATGTCTCAGTCTCACAGGATAGCTCTGGGTGTAGATCTCCGCTAAAATCTGCTTTCTCTGGTTTTCCTTTATTTTATTTACTGCTGGCCAAAAAAAAAAGGTCTCTCGCACTACTTTTTTATTGGACCGCCTGATTATGGCACGCATTCACTGTGGCAACGTTTCCACAAGCTTCTGCAATGTCGCAGCATTTATTTCTGTCCAGAGTTGCATTCCTTTTTCCTCAAGATCTTGTACTGATGATGGGAGATTTGGAGCACTGCGCAAAGTCTTCTCCAGCACATCCCAAAGATTTTCAATGGGGGTCAGGTCTGGACTCTGGTGGCCAATCCATGTGTGAAAATGATGTCTCATGCTCCCTGAACCACTCTTTCAGAATCTTTTCCACGACCACAGGATGTGTCTTTCGACATGGTTGTTTAACAAATGAGATGTTACTCACTAACTATTTGCTTAGTTAAATGCAGGTGGTGATTTTTGTTTTTTGGCCAGGCAGTGTATATTCTTAGTGTAAATAAGTTACCATGATAGGTCCGTGATAAGTCAACCAAAAAAAGAATAGTGAGATCCACAATAGCGCTTAAAAAAAGACAGAACAGCCAAATGATTGGCATTTACGTGTCTGATTTCGCTAAATTTTAATTTACTTAATCTAATTGTTTCCTTTTTTTGTCTGTGTATATAGTGTATAAGTATAAAATACAGCTTCAACTATGCATGTAATGCCTTTATATAGAGTGAATTTTCTGGCTTTCTCTAATGGATTCATTCAGTTTACATCATTTCTTCTGGGGGAATCTCTCGGTACTTGCCTTTTGGAACAAGTTAATGACTATTACCGAGGTACCACTGTAGTAGCATTCATGTGTGAAAATATGGACCCAATAATAAAGGTGGATGAAGAGGGCTTCCAGAACAAGAGCTGGACCTACGTTTACCCTCTTTTAAATGCTGAAACGTTCTTTTGTGGCTGTAGGAAATAACATTGATTTAAAAAATGGCTGCAGTCATATAGGCACATTTTACAGCAGATTCAGCCTAAAATAACAATGTATTCTAGTTTTCCAGGACAAAAATACATCAAATTGACAGTCCTAGTACATACATGGCATACTTGTAGATCTGCTTGATCTGTGTTATGTAGACATGAATAGGTAGTGACAATAATGAAGTTTTTTTTATTATTATTATTTATTTGTAGGAGTCTTGGAAAGAGTTATCTAATGAGGAAGACCCTCCCCCAGAGTTCACTCCCCCTCCTAGGGCACGACCCCAGAAGGACCACCACAATGGCATGGGTGATTCTGTAAAGTCGGAGGGCATACCCCAGTTTTTCCCTGATGATGAGATCATACAGGCCAGCAATGATATCCGTGTGCACAGGTAAGACACATGTACACACTCGTAGCACGGCAACAGTGACCATGTATATTACTAGGTATTGTGTGTAATGCATAGTGGTGTAAAAAATGCTTACTGGTAGAGATTTGGCTGTAGTGTCTATACTACAGACATTCTAGATCATTCTTGCTTTGTTGCGATGTGTATAATGCTGCTTACCTCAGGGTGGATGGGGCATTTGCTCTGTTTACGTGCTAGGGGCATGAGGTAGGATTGTAAACGTGAGAGACATTGAGGAACTTGTGACTGCCAAGAGCTCGACATCTGTGTGGAAATGGTGTGGTTTTACAAAATCCCACTGAGCAGAAAAACATTTATCATGTTTGCCAGTCAGGGTTTGTAGCTGGAAGCAGCAACACAGGCTTTATCATCTTAGATGTCCTCCCCATGTTTGCGTGGGTTTACTCCGGGTCATCCGGTTTTCTCCCACATGAAGTAGGTTGACTGGTCACTCTAAATTGGCGAATAACTAGTGTGATATAAATGTGTCTCTGTCATGAATATAGCCGCTGATGCAGCATTACACAAAACTCAAACATTAGTATTGTACTGGATAATAGTCATTCTAATCTTTTTAATTCTTAACATTTGAAATGCTTACGGATAACAAAAAAGGGAACATGCTTGTTTTCTGCCTTCAGTCAGGCTAATATGAGTAACAGCTGCGTTTATGATCACTTTTATTTCTATTATCACATCATACCAACCCCCACTTACATTTACAGCATTTAGCAGACGCCCTTATCCAGAGCGACTTACAATTGATACAGTCTTACAATCCCAAGCAATTGTGGGTTAAGGGCCTTGCTCAAGGCCCCAACAGTGGCAGCTTGGCAGAGGTGGGATTTGAACCCTGGACCTTCTGGTCCATAGTCCAGTATCTTAACCGCTAGGCTACCACAGTCCATATGTACCTCCACTATGTAGGAGGTACAGTATTCATCCCATTTAACTAATGTTACAACTTGACTGAATTGTTTACCATTTGACTCTCACATTTCTTATCAATTTAAGTGTGAAATATGTACACACATCCAAAATGCGTGTGTGAATTGTATCATCTGTGATGATATGCATGTTGATAACATCTTTAGTTTTAACAATGTGCGAGCTGACAGTGTCACTTTTTCATGAAAAAAAAACAGCCCTAAGAGTTCATGTATTCAAATTTCAAGAACCAGGTAGCTGTTAAAAAATAGAATTTCAGTTCCTCTTATTGTTTCCCACTAATGCATTTTCTGCATTACGCGGTCGTGATTACTGCGAAACTGCGCATGTAAACAGGCACCTATCTGCCAGGACCGGTAGCATTATTGGAAGATGGTCCTTGGGAGCTGCTCAAAACAGTTTGACTCCACAGGCGAAGGTGTGTAGAGTTGATCTGTTGTAAAGGAGGCTGCATTTTCAACTTGGCAAAACATATCAGTTATACTGAGCTTCAGAAGTGTACCGTGTTCGACTGACTGCGGTCTCTTGCTGCATTAGCCAACTCCACAGACAGCACCTTGCTAAGGTATCCAGTACAAAAAAAGCCTAAAATTCATGAATCACACAGTTGAAAGATGGAGAAAAAAGATATTATTTATTCCGAAACGTTTGGAACCATTTTTTGGCATTTTGGATTTGAAACTTGGAATCAATAAGCAGAATCATAAACATTTACATTTACAGCATTTAGCAGACGCCCTTATCCAGAGCGACTTACAATTGATACAGCAATCCCAAGCAATTGTGTGTTAAGGGCCTTGCTCAAGGACCCAACAGTGGCAGCTTGGCAGAGGTTGGATTTGAACCCTGGACCTTTTCGTCCATAGTCCAGTACTTTAACCTCTAGGCTACCACAGTATACAAACAATACCCAGCCTTAACAGAATATGCTGCTGATAACTTTATCTGTCCATGACGGGCCTATATTAGCCATCTTTTGATGCAGTTACAGCTGCATATCTAGTAGGAGATGTTTGGATCAGGCTCACAGAGCTGGAAATTTTGCTCATTCTTCCTTGTGGAATCGCTCAAGCTCCGTCAGGTTGAAAATGCATGGTGAACAGCAATTTTCAAATCTTGCTATGGATTCTCATTCAGATTCTTGTTTGGGCTTTGAATTGGCCTCGCTAATACACTGAGGTTCTTCCTTTTGAAACACACGTGTTGCTTTGGCACTATGCCTTGCCATCGTCTTGTTGGAAGGTGAATCTCTGTTTTGGTCATGAGTGTGTTGCATATTGGAACAGGTTTTCTTCAATAATTGTCCTGTATTTTGTTCCGCCCATATTGCCTTCAACTCTGACCCACCTCATAGTGCATGCAGGTCGTGCTAAAAAAAGATACAGCAACATATCGCCATATATATTTTCACAATATACAGTGGGGCAAGAAGGTATTTAGTCAGCCATTGATTGTACAAGTTCTCCTACTTAGAAAGATGAGGGGTCTGTAATTTTCATCATAGGTACACTTCAACAATGAGAGACAAAATGAGTAATCACAGTGTAGGATTTTTAAAGAATTTAATTGCAAATCATGGTGGAAAATAATTGGTCACCCACAAACAAGCAAGATTTCTGGCTCTCACAGACCTGTAACAACTTCTTTAAGAACCTCTGTCCTCCACTCGTTACCTGTATTAATCCCACCTGTTTGACCTCGTTATCTGTATAAAAGGCACCTGTCCACAGCCTCAAGCAGTCAGACTCCAAAGTCAACCATGTCCAAGACCAAAGAGTTGTCGAAGGACACCAGGAAGAAAAATTGTAGACCTGCACCAGGCTGGGAAGAGTGAATCTACAATAGGCAAGCAGGTTGGTGTGAATAAATCAACTGTGGGAGCAATTGTAAGAAAATGGAAGACATACAAGACCATTGATAATCTCCCTCGATTTGAGACCCCACGCAAAATCTCATCCTGTGGGGTCAAAATGATCATGAGAACAGTGAGCAAAATCCTAGAAACTACCACAGAGGGACCTGATGAAGACCTGGCAGAGAGCTGGGACCAATCAGTAAACACAAAAAGGCTACCATCAGTAACACACTACGCCGAGAGGGACTCGGATCCTGCAGTGCCAGGTGTGTCCCCCCTGCTTAAGGCCAGTACATGTCCAGGCCCGGTCTGAATTTGCCAGAGAGCATATGAATGATCCAGAGAGGATTGGGAGAATATCATGTGGTCAGATGAAACCCAAATAGAAAACTTTTGGTAAAAACTCAACTCTCCGTGTTTGAGGAAGAAGAATGCCGAGTTGCATCTCCAAGAACAACCATACCTACTGTGAAGCATGGGGGTGGAAACCATGCTTTGGGGCATGTTTTTCTGCAAAGGGGACAGGACGACTGATCTGTGTTAAGGGAAGAATGAACAGGGACATGTATCGTGAGATTTTTAGCCAAAACCTGCCGAAAAATGTGATGTGACCCACGTGTTGTGATGCGCATTATTTCGTCCTTGCCTATACCCACCCCTGCCATGCAGGTGAAAACTCCTCCACATCGTGACGCTGCCACGAATATGCCTTGTTGTAGGGGTAGTGTTCTTAGAGTTATGGCAATGTTTTGGTCTCATCACAAGTACCGTGTTCTAGAATTTCCCTGAGTTTCTACCATGCCTTTTGGCAAACTTCAAATGCGATTTCGATTAACTTTTATCCTTCTTGATGTTTGTGATTTCATATTGAGATCTCTTGTCACTTTAATTACACTCATGGACCCTATTCAACTAATTAGTGAACGTTTTGCTGGAAATTGGTTGCACCAGAGCTACATGTAATGCAGACACTGCACACCGCGCATCAATGCCTAATTCTTTGGCACAGATTTGAGCCAACTATTTAGTGTGGAATCTTGTTAACATGCTTTTGTGATTGTGTGCGTTATTTCCCAGTGCTGCTCCAGAACCAGAGCTTCGCAGGCGCCCGGCGCCGGCAGCACCGGCGGCACCGGATGACCTCGTGAGGGCGACGTCGCCTAGCGACGTGCCTGACGCTAATGCTGTGAAGCCGAGCCCCACAGTCGCTGCAGAAACGGAAAGCCCTCCCACACTGCCACAGCTGCCCCCAGAGACGAGCCCAGCAGGACACTGGCGCCCCCTGATGGCCGGCATGGCTATGTTGCACCGGCAGTCGCCCTGGGTGCCTATGTCTGTTACCGCAACTTCTATCACTGATTCTGTCTCCTGCTCTCTGTCTTCCCCAGCCTCTCCAGCTCTCTCTCCTCCATCTGTGGTTAGCACGAGGGTGGGCCAATAGGTTCTGCTGGCCAGCCAACTCTCTCTACCTCCTCTGAGAGAGAGAATTAAAGAGAGAGAGAGATTTGATTGGGAGGGACAGACATCTGCCAACGAGCCCCGTCTCTACTTGTTTCCGATTTTCCCATCTCTTCCCCACACGGTTCGGGAAAGGATGCAGAGAATAGGCTTTCTTAGCCAAACTGCTGTTGTATCCCATTACACAACACACACGCACACACAAACACACAACCAACACAATCTGTCCAATTGCTCAGGGCCTCACATTTCAGGTGTCACCCGAATACGACATCCAGGTTATACCTATCCAAATAAGTCCTTTTGTTATTGCTGCAATAAGCAAGGGAATGTCTGTATACCGTGTGCTTGTTTGTATAGTGTGTTTTTGTGTCAGGCTACATTGTATGGTTGTGTATTTGTGTCACAAGGTCGGCATTCTGAAAATACGATGCATACTGCCATGGACTTCTGGCTTTAAATCCGTTTTAGACCTTCTAAACTTCAGTGTTTTTCTTTTCTGTTTGGCTTTAATGATGTAATTTGCTATCCAGCCGAGCCTGGGAGTAAGTGTGTGTGTGTGTGTGTGTGCGCGCGCATGCGCTAGTGTGTGAGGACAGCGGAGAGGACAGAGTGGTGTTAGGTCCACTCTACAAGCAATCTTGCCCTTCATGAAATAAAGGTTTATGTTCTTCCTGCCCACTATCAAGGGTCACTTTTGCACTTAAAGTTGAAAACAAAATGACAAATACAAAAATAGGCGCTTGGGGGTTTTTTTTTCCTTTCTTTGGCAAGGTTTCTCTTCGGTACCTCTAAGAACTTGTGGAATTTTTTTTTTAAATTGTAAATGCTGAGTTTGTCTCATTTTATTTTTATACTCCATGCCCATCTTCATCCCAAACATTTGCTTGTGTTCAGTGACAGACCATGATTGCTCTTCAGGTCATGAAAAGGTTTTTTTGTTAAGCCTTACTTCACTGTTGTCTCGGTGTAACCTTTGTCAGAATTAGAAGTGAACCTATATGGACACGTGCTGGTTCCAACAATTCCTGCGAATGCAATCATGGAGAGCTGAGGTTCTTAACCTCACGTGGAGGTGTGGCCTGCACTGTTGCGCTCTAAGCCAGTTATTACTCAACTTTGACGCATGCACATTGTTCTTGTTTGCTGCTGCTGCCACCCAGCTGATAGGCTTGAACTTGATACGACATGTAAACAGGCTTGACTGTCACGTTCCAGCCACAAGGAGGCGTTGTTGAAACATGCTGCTTACTCAAGTGCAGCAGTTCCCTAGAAAAATGTTGCCGTTGGTTTTGTCTGTCCAAAACGCAAGTCTGGTGGTGGCGCAACATTTTGTGCTTGCAGTTAATACTAGTAATAGGCCTGTTGTGTAAAAGTGCATACCTCACTTCTACAGACCGCAGGTTGAGAAGGTCCAAGAGGTTTACGTCTCCTCTTTGTCTAGCAATATATATGTCCCATCTGAATGTCTTGGCGTGTGCAAATCTGGCTGTTCATTGGATGATCACAATTCTGGTCTTCAAAGGCCAACATTGATGTTTATCATTATTTTTGAGAAAGTGCTTAAAATAAGTAATGTTTGTATCCTTCATTTACTCAAAACGGCCTGAGACACAGAATAGCAAACCTACCATGAATGCAGTGGAATCAGACCAAGGAACAGGATCGTTGGCTATCTTTGGATAATTAGCAACATTTGTTTTAAATAACATTCATGATCCTTGCAACTTCTGTTCTTGTAGCAGTACTAGCAGTGGGGACCCCTAGGTACTTATAATGCTGAAGTTTTAGGTCACCATGAGATTAGATGTACCACTGTTTTTGCAATGGTGTAATTGACCATAATTCTTTACGTATTAGAATACAACCAGTAAATACTGGAAATTTGTCTGCAGCATAAAAAGAACTGGTCAAGTAACCAGAAAAACAGCTTTTATTCTGTTCTACAGTGGTAAGGATTTAGTGTGACCTCCTCTTACACTTGAGCAATAGCAGCATCTGGCAGCTTCATTGGGATTCCAAGTTCCTTCAGTCTGAAGAAACTTGATCAAGAATGGTCTTTTTGGAACGGTAGCATCCAGGAAACCACTTTCAGAAGGGGAACAGGGTGAAAAGGCTAGGATTTGCTAAAGCTCTCAAACACTAGAATGAAGATTAATGAAAAAGTGTATGCAAGAGTGATGAAAACGTGTTTGAATGATTAGGTCCAATAGGTGACAGTTAAATATGGTCATTATACCATTGCTAAAACAACAAATCTGATGGTGGCCTAAGATGTTTGTACAGTGCTGTAAGGAAGTACAATTACAGTATGTCATGCTATTCCTTTGAGTATGTTCAAAAGACAAAACCCAAGCACTGGATTCATGGAAATAATACTAAAATAATGTCATCTTTAATTGGATAGCATAACATGATGACTGGTTCAATTTGCTTTCAGCTTGTCATAGGATATTATTTAATGCTTCTTATAGTGCCGACTTTTGACCTCTACTGCGTATTTGTAAACAGTCCAACTTTTGATGACTTTTGATTGTATTCTGCCGTCTCTGCTGGGTAAACTGATAATTCTGCTCATGCAGGCCTGCTAACCCTGATTAGGTTGTGTCTGGTTTTAAGCTAGGACTTGTATTTCCATTATTCAGTTTTCAGTCCGTGTCCTGTCCTGGACTTCAATGTACCATTCTCTCATTTGCATCCCTCTGTCACTACCTGGTTCATCAGGTTGTTTAGGGCCGTGTGTGTGTGTGTGTGTGGTTGGTTGGCTGTGTCATTTGTTTTTGGATTGGCAGATCCTGGAAATCTCTTACCCTTCATATAGAAGGTCTCACTGTTTCCATTTGTTTTTCTCACCTCTTTGGCATCTATTTTTTTATCCTTATCCATCATATTACATTTTTGTAAAAAGAACTACTGCTTTGTTGTTGTCTGATCTGGTTTCCATTGGAGATTTATGTTCAGACTGAAAGCCAAACAAATGCTGTGGTAATAAAACCATACATGTTACAGCCGTCTCCTTTTGGTTTTGTTTTGAGCGGACTGGTTATTCCAGTGTCACGTGTGCCAATGAAATCCGTTCACATTTTGTCATTGCGGAGCTGAGGTAGCATGATGTATAACTCCTTTCTACGTGCTTAACTGAATGTTTCCATCACATCAAGCTTGCTTATGGTGCTTTGCTTACCACAAAACCAGAGTTTTATTTCACAAGGCAGGGTTTAACATTTGCTCCAACTTTCATTTATACTTTCATATAGTGCTTAATGGGGAAGTGAAACTGTAGTGTTATGGCAACTTGCGTGTACTGTACCTACAACCCCAACAGCTTTCTGTAAACATTCCAAAAGAAAGGCTGGGACAAATGACCGTAGTTCATAAATTGGTCAGGTTTTTTTTTTATACTGTAGGCTTCAGCGGGTGCACTTTGTCAACACAAGGGGGAGCTTCAGGATTGGAAAACCTGCCCTAGTACAACCAGTTCTAGAATTATTGGCCGCTTTGATAAAGATGTCATTGGTTAACCTCACATTGATTGAGGGATCTAAACTTGTTTATTTTGTGTGCACCATTTCTTTGCTAACGTAATCTTGTTCTATACTCACTGATCATTTTTATTAGGTACAACTCGTTGTCCATTTTATCAGTTCCACTTACCAGAGAGAAACACTTTGTAGTTCTATGATTACAGACTCTAGTCCATCTAGACCCGCACACATCAGGCACTATTTGGGTGGTAGATCATTGTCAGCACTGCAGTGACACTGATGTGGTAGTTGAATGGATCAGACACAGCAGTGCTGCTGGAGTTTGTAAATGCCTCGTCATCACTGCTGGACTGGAAATAGTTGCCCAACCAAAAATGTCCAGCCACCAGCATCATGTGAGCACTGATGATGGTTTAGAGGATGACTAACAAAACTGGCAAAAACAGGTGAGCTACTGTCTCTCTTACTTTACATCTGCAAGGTGGAGCAATATGGTAGAAGTGTCTAATACAGTTCTCCATTTTAAATACTCCAGCAGCACTGCTGTCTGATACAATAATGCCAGGGAAAATAACACACTACCACCACCACCACATCAGTGTCACTTCAGTGCTAAGACTGATCCACCACCCAAATAGTGCCTGATCTGTGGTGGATCTGAACATTAAAGGGGACCAACAAAGTATGTAGAGAGATAGATGGACTATAGTCTAATTGTAGAACTACAGAGTGCTTCTATATGGTAAGTAGAACTGACGAAATGAACAATGGGTGTAGAAAGAAGGAAGTGTAACTAATAGTGATCGGTGGGTGTATATTACTTAATGGGATTGGAGAATGCCAAGCATAATCGGTTCTCTGTCATGTGGACTAGCCTCTACAGCCTCTTCCAGACAGGAACTTGGTTGACCATGTCAAAAAAATATATATATTCATTCTGTTTTTCATTCATTCATTTCTGTGCACTTTGGATGTCGGTTACTGTCAAGAGCCAACTATGAACCGTTTTGGTCTTGGGCACGGACCAGCATACCAACATATGATTGTCTTTGCTGTATTATTTACATTTACAGCATTTAGCAGACGCCCTTATCCAGAGCGACTTACAAGTCTTACAATCCAGGCAATTGTGGGTTAAGGGCCTTGCTCAAGGACCCAACGGTGGCAGCTTGGCAGAGGTGGGATTTGAACCCTGGACCTTCTGGTCCAGAGTCCAGTACCTTAACCGCTAGGCTACCACTGTCCCGGGACTACAGTGTAAATAGGCATTTTGGGCATGTAGTTATGATTTATAGCCATTGCCTGATTTATGAATGTCAGCATACTATTATCTCTTTGTGTATTTATTTAACGTGTACATTTTGTCATGACTTCTTACCAAAGGGTGCCAATAAATCTGGAGCTGCCTGTACTTATTGCTGTTTTTTTCTTCTTTTGTAGAGTACTGGAATGAGATAGAGATAAGATGAGGAGCACTTGTGCTTGCCTCAGGAGAAAGGAATGAGAGCTGTTGTGTTCATGTTCTCTGAATGCGAGCTCTTTTAACTGATCGTTAATTATATCAGATGTCAGATATGTCAGAACTTAATTGATGTACATACTGTACATATTCAGTTATAGGGCTAGATTCACAGCTCAGCTTATTGTATCTGTTTTTTGTTTTTTTTGGGTCGGGCACAAAAATTTTCCATTAAGTACAAACTTAAAAACTTCAAGTTCACGAACCCTTGGAAGCTTCCTACTTACTTCATCAGTTACCAATGCTGTCTGATCTTCGTTCATGTCGTAATACTAACACATCCTGCTTAAACTTAACACGCCGTGAATTGTATTTCTTTTTCAGCTGTTAAACCTGTACAGCTTATTAATCACAGTCCAGGCAGGAAAATATACAGGTGCTCCCTGATTTATATGGTGTTCTGATACGCCCATTATCGGATTCCCGTCGGAATCCAGGGAGCGCCTGCATATGTGTACGTATGCTAATTCCTACACCAAATTGCGTTCCTGTGAAAAGTATGTGTTGGGAAATGTAGTCTTGTTACGGTTGCACATTTACACTTACTCATTTACCAGACACCTATCATTTACCTTTACATTTATAGCATTTACTAACCAATTGTGACTTACAGCTGATGCAGTTCAAGCAGTTGTGGGTTAAACCCTTGGTCAAGGACCCAATTTTTGCAGCTTGGCAGAGGTGGAATTTGAACCCTGGAACTTCTGGTCCACAGTCCAGTATCTTAACCACCGAGCGAAACAGTCCCCACTTCCCAAGCGATGCCATGCCCAGAGGTTGGTCAGTAGTCCAGTACGGTAACTGCTCAAACACAAACACAAACACAGTCACTTTGCCAAATCAATGTGGCTCCCAGGGCCTTCGGAGGACAGACATCCCAGCAGCGGGGATTAGATTCTTTTCTGTATAAATGTTTTTCTATGGTAAATCCATCTAGACTGTTTGCTGCCAAGGAGCTTCATTATCTGACTGTATAAACTGTGTCCAAAAGCATTGAACAAGCTTAAAGTGCTCATTAATAGGATTATGGGATTTTAATTATTAAGGTATGGGATGGAAAAGACTTGGAAAAACATTTTGTAAAGGGCTGGGTGATAATTTCAGAAAGTTATTCTTACACAAATTGTTCATTGTTTGTTTTTTTTTCCTATCAGCTGTAATATGCTGTATATTGTGAAGGCAGGCATACAGTGTAGACATGTCCAATAATACTGTATTTACTATGTTATTTTGCATGTCCTGCCTTTCTGAAAATAGAATCAGTAACAAATTATTTTGGCACAATTTCATGAGGAATATGTTTTGTTATGGATCAGCCTTTGCGTTCTACAGTTGATATCAATTCGTAGACAGTTCCTGCATTGTGTTTAACTGGCTGAACATGCAGAGACATTCCATGAATATCTGGGCTTTCTGCAAATGCGTTCTCTGTGGGCTCCTACCCCATATTAAAATACAAACTTTTTAGTGCAGATTGCCTGAAGTCGTCCTCCTCCAAGAGATCTTGGGAAATTCCACTATGCTCTCAGGCGTGGGCAGTGATGCACTAGATTTACTCAGTTACGTTTACTTAAGTAACTTTTAAAACTGATAATACTTATTAGAGTAGCAAGGTGTCCCAGCAGGTAGTGTTTATTGTGGGAAACCAAGGTTTGGTTCACACCTCCACTTACTGCCTGTGCTGCTTTTGGCGGGCTCTCCCGGTGCATGTGGTTTTCCTCCCACCTTCCCTAAATGTCAGTAAGTAGATTGGTTACTCTAAATTTTCCCAAGGTATGAGTGAGTGGGTGAGGTTGTGATATTCTGCAATAATTTGGAGCCCTTTTGAGGGTGTATTGTGCCCTGTATTTCTGGGATAGGACCCAAACTTACTATGATCCTAAACAGGGTGAAGCAGTGACTGAAGATGAACATCCACTATATGACCAAAATTACATATACGGCCCTTCAAATTAGTGATCTCTGTTATTTCAGTCAAGTTACTGCTAAAAGGCTCAATGTGAAATTTACAGAAATAGAATCTCTATAGACAAACAGTGGCAGCAGAATAGGCTGTAATGAACACCTCAGTGACTAAACATGACATTTTCTCATAGGTTCCATCTCTGCAACAATACCATTCAAGTCATAATTTCTTTATATAGTGCTTTTTTACATGGAGCATTTGTCCTCAAAGCCACTTTCCAAGTTTTAGATATCTCCTAATACTAGGTCCATCCCAAATTGAGCAAAGTCCTATTAGGGCGACAGTGCAAGGAACAACTCCGATGTTATAGGAACCTTGGGAGAAACCTTGGAGGACCAAGACTCAAAAGGGACCCCACCTCCTTGGTGGCGTGCTTATAAATATAAGATGAAACTAAATCATGGAGTCCAAAGTTTGAATAAAATGTGAAAGTGCACTCGGCATAAGTGCCGCGGGAGTGGGGCTGGAGCTGATGACCGGAAGCCTCTTGGTGGAGCTACAGCGATGACATCATGTTGTGGACTGGAACTGCCGGAACACAGCTCGAGAGAAAACTAGAAAATGTAATTAGTTTATTGAAAAGAGCACAGTGTCTATTACAATCACTGAGGCCATGTGTAGCAGAGACCCCTCGCCCGGCAAGACTTAGCTATAGCGGCATAGCTAGAAAGAGGAGACCTGGTAGGTAACACGCCAAGAGGGATCACATGAGCATTGGCACCCCACGGGAGGCATACGACAGCAACCCAACGTCTCTGATCACCATAAGACACTTTTGACTATGAACCCCCAGCTCTGCCCTTAGTCTAAGGCAAGGATGCCCGAGTCAAGATCATGAGGACCGAAGCCCAGTTCAGCCAGACCGCCCACGCGACACTCCCGGCTAAAGGACGAGGCAGGCAGGCCAGACATGACTCCAGACTCTGGCCCCAGTGACCCTTTACACTGCCTTTCTGCCTTCCAACAAGTCCATAAAGAAACTGATTGCCAGAACTTGGCTGGTTTGCACACAGCCCTGGCCTTAACGCCATCAAACACCTTTGAGACTAATGCCAACAGTGAACCACGTTTATTGTTTAATGTCACCACCCAACCTCATAGTCCGGTTACAAAATGTAGTGAAAAAGTGAAGACTGTTCTAGCAACAAAGGGGGCAAATTGAATACTAATACCCATGTATAACCTCAAATCAGAAAAAGTAGCGACGTTATGGAAAATGCAAATTAAAAAAATGCAGTGTCTTACACTGACTTTTATTTCATTGCAGACAGAAGGAAGTATCCCATAACAAGATGTCATGTTTTTTCTGGTAAACTTTCACATTTCAATTTTTCTGATTTGGCTTGTTTTGCATTGTCTTGCTGAAAAAAAAATGCATGGACATCCTTAGAAAAGGTGTTGTACTTTTCTGCATTAATGCTGCCATCACAGAAGTGTAAACAACCTTTGTTAAGGGCACTGACCCAACCCCATACCATGACAGAGCCTGGCTTTTGGACTTGTTGCTGATAACAGCCTGGATGGTCCTTGTCATCTTTGGTCCGGAGCACACAGCATCCATGTCTTCCAAAAAATATCTGGAATTTCCTCTGTGTGATGGTCCATCCCAGATGCCTCAGAGCCCAGAGAAGTCGATACCACTTCTGGACATGGTGAACATAAGGCTTGTTTTTTGCACTGTAACATGTTCAGCGGCATTTGTGAACGTAATCTGTATTGTAGTGCTTGGCAAAAAGTTTGCCAAAGTAATCTCTTGCCCATGTGGTTCTATCAGCTATTGATGAATGAGTTGATGCAGTGCCATTTGAGGAATCAGTCACAGGTGTTCAAGCTTAATCTTGCACCCTTGCCCTTTATGAATTGAAATTCCTTCAGATTCTTTGAATGGTTTAATGATATAATAGAGGTTAGAAATATGCAAATCCTTTCCAATCTTTCTATATCAACAATTTTCTCATCAACATGTTGACAAACTGGAGATTCACTACCCACCTTTACTCCTCAAAGAGTCAGGGGAGCAAATTCTCATTTGCATTTTCCATACCGTGCCAACTTTTTCTGATTTGGGGTTGGATGAAAGTTTTGGTGTAACAATAGCTTTCATCAGTGTTATCCTGTTTGAGTAATTTTGTAAAGATGGAAAAGTATTTTATTTAGATAGTCTTTACTAATGTTTGTTTTTCTGCTGTATTTTGTTCTATGGCTGCATCTCAAGTATTTTTATACTGAGCATATGTAAGTGCACAATGTCAGTGCTACAATATCATCATCTCACACCTTATTATTAGGTATTACACTGTGAGATTGATTTGCTTAAAATGCAAAGAGATATGTTGAAGATGGCAAATTGCTGTAAGTAAACAAATCTAAAACATTAAAAAGTATTATGATATTGATTGGGCGGTGCGGTGGATCTGCCGCCTCACAGCAAGAAGGTCCTGGGTTGATCCCAGAGTCCTTTCTGTGTGGAGTATGCATGTCCTCCCCGTGTCTGCATGGCTTTACTCTGCTCCAGTTTCCTCCCACAGTCCAAAGACATGTTTGTTAGGATAATTGGTGTTTCCAAAGTGCCCTTAGTGTGTATTAGTGTGTGAGTTTATGTGCCATATGTTGGATCAGCTCCCTGTCTATGTTTGTTCCTGCATTGCACCCTGTGCCACCGACGAGGCACCGGCTTTCCCACGGCCCTGAATGGGATTAAGCGTGTAAGAAAATGAATGAATGAATGATGTTGCTTGGCTTATACCTTATGATGCATGTTTCTTTGTTTATTTAGTTTTATTCAACGTTGCTGTTCAGCATCAAAGGCCATTCATCAACAGACACAAAGCTACATCAACACTCAAGTTTATAGAGAAACTTGTCATGTACAGTGGTATGAAAAAGTTTGGCACCCCTGATAATTTTCATGATTTTAGTTTATAAATCATTGGTTGTTCAGATCAGCAACTTGAGTTAAATATATCATATAGCAGATGAACACAGTGATATTTGAGAAGTGAAATGAAGTGTATAGGATTTACAGAAAGTGTGCAGTAATTATTCAAACAAAATTAGGCAGGTGCATAAATTTGGGCACCCCAGCAGAAAATGACATCAATATTTAGTAGATCCTCCTTTTGTAGAAATAACAGCCGCTAAACGCTTCCTACAGCTTCCAGTCTGGATTCTGGTTGAAGGTGCTTTGGACCATTCTTCTTTAGAAACATCTCCAGTTCAGTCAGGTTTGATGGTTTCCGAGCATGGACAGCTCACATTTGTCTAGGGACTGAGATGGCCATTCCAGAATGTTGTACTGGTTCCTCTGCATGAATGCCTTAGTAGATTTTGAGCAGGGTTTTGGGTCGTTGGCCTCGGTGCAACTTTGTCACTGATTCTTGAACATTGTTCTCAAGAATCTGGAGATATTAACTGGAATATGCGATCCTCAACTTTAACAAGATTCCTAGTACCTGCACTGGCCACACAGTCCCGCAGCCTGATGGAACCGCTACCAAATTTTACTGTGGGTAGCAAATGTTTGTCTTGGGATGTGTGCCGCTCCTTGTTATGTCCAAATAACTCAATTTTAGTTTCATCAGTACACAGCACTTTATTCCAAAATGAAGCTGGATTGTCCAAATGTGCTGTAGCACACCTCAAGTGACTGTGGCGTGTCTGCAGAAAAGGCTTCTTCTGCATTACTCTCCCATACAGCCTCTCCTTGTGCAAAGTGTGCTGTATAGTTGAACGATGATTAGTGACACCATCTGCAGCAAGATGAGGTTGTAGGTCTTTGAAGGTGGTCTGTGGCTTGACTATGACTGTTCTCACCATCCTTCGCCTCTGCCTATCTGAGATTCTTCTTGGTCTGCCACTTCGGGAGTTCCTTAACTAGAACTGTGTCTGTGGTCTTCCATTGCGTCACTATGTTCCTCACAGTGGAAACTGACAGCTGAAATCTCTGAGAGAGCTTTTCCCTTTCCCTGAACCATGATGTTGAACAACCTTTGTTTTCAGGCCATTGAGAGTTGTTCTGAGGCTCCCATGTTGCCACTCTTCAGAGAAGATGCAAAGAGGAGAAAAACTTCCAATTGGCCACCTTAACACTTTCTCATAGTTGGATTCACTTGTGTATGTAGATCAAGGGTCAATGAGCTTACAAAACAAATTTTGTGTTCCAATATTTAGTGCTAAAGGTATTCAAATGACAAGGGTGCCAAAATTTATGCACCTGCCTAATTTTGTTTGAATAATTACTGCACACTTTCTGTAAAACCTATAAACTTAATTTCACTTCTGAAATATCACGGTGTTCATCTGCTATATGATATATTTACCTGAAACTGCTGAGCTGGACAACCAATGATTTATAAAGAAAAATCATGAAAATTATCAGGGGTGCCCAAACTTTTTTCATACGACTGTAGACTTAAGTTGGCGGCCAATTTAGCATAATCAATCAATTACCCTAATGCATGCCTTTAGACTGTGGGAAGAAAAGCAGGTACCCCACCCCGGAGTAAACCCACACAGACATGGGGAGAACATCAGACCCACACGGAAATCACCCAAGTCACTCTCAACCGCTGGAATTCAACACCCGGACCTTCTTGCGTTGAGGGTGACAGAACAAAAAGCGTTACCCTATGATGCCATGATGAATGTTTTGGACATTTAACAGCATTTCGCAAAACACTCCTTTATCCAGAGTGACTTACAGTTTCTACAATCTTACACATCCAAGCAATTGTGAGAAGGGTCTTGCTCAAGGACCCACCAGTGGCAGCTTGGCAGAGGTGGGATTTGAACAGTACCTTACCCGCTAGGCTATCACAGTCCCTGTGTCCCACAGTCACATTACTGAGCACTATGGAAAGGTTCCAGATGGTACTCTGTTCCATACAGTTTGCTTTATCATCATGTCTTATATTAGTTAGAATGAAACTCTGGTGTCCTCTTTTTAGAAGTGCAAAGGGGAAGAGAAAGAGTTTTCACGGGTTTTTATTTATTTAAAAAGTTAACTCTGTGAAACATATATGGATCTCGCATGCTATGATAATGCTCACCATTAATATTGGTACTAGACCATGGCTTATGACTTTGGAATATGGTTCAAGTTCCTGCACCTCTGCCAAGCTTCTACTGGTAACCCACAATGTATAGGCTTGTAGATTGAAGGATTGTCAGTTGTATGGCACTCTAGATAATTGTCTGCTGAATGTAAATATAGAAAGAGCAGACATTCACTGTGTAATGTACTGAATACTGATCTTACCCTAATGCATTGGTTAATTGGATAGTGCTTTGGTTTCTTCCCACAGTCCAAAGACATGCATTAGGTTAATATACAGTATATGACTAGTTTCGATGTAACTTTGTGTCTGTCACAACAATGGCCATCGATGCTGCAAGCAACGTTGACGTTACATAAACAAACCAACTTGAACAGTTTTCTGAATAAAAGTACTTTTCATTCGATCCAATGCAGGGTCACATTAGAGACATCAGCTGACCTAACTCATGTCTTTGTGGTGCTGGAGGAAACCCACACAGACACGGCGAGAACATGCAAACTCCACACAGATGGAATCTGTATTGGGAGTCAAACTGGGGATCTTTGGAGCCGTGAGGTGACACTTCACCTAATAGTGCTGTTACATTGTAAAGTTATATGTTACCTTTACTGTACTTCTTAAGGGTTTTTCTACTTTACCTACCTCTGCCCCACAAAGACACCCCTGCCTCATTCATGTACCCTACATTAGATAAGGAATTGATATTCACATAAAGCATGTTACACATATCGCATGTTCAGGATCATTTGACCCTTTCAAACCTGCTGATGCCAAATGGAGTCAGGGTACGAAATCTGTTATCACAAAAAAACTGTTACGTGATTTCACTATTTTTGAATCTTTTGGAATCATATCGAAAATTGCACTTGAAAATGTTGTTGACTGCTGGACTGAGAACAGTCCACTGGCCAGAAACATCCGGCAAACAGCGTCCTGTGAGCACTAATGATGAACAACACAAACTGTGCAGCAACAGACGAGCTACTGTCTCTGACTTTACACCTACAAGTAGGTCGGAGGGTCTAATAGAGTGGACAGTGAGTAGATACAGTGTTAAAACTCCAGGAGCACTGCTGTGTCTGATCCACTCATACCAGTACAACACTCCCTAACACCACCACCATGTCAGTGTCACTGCAGAGCTGAGAATGATTCACTACGCAAATAGTACCTGATCTTTGGTGATCCTGTGGGGGTCCTGACCATTAGAGAACTGGGTGAGAAACAGATGGACTACATACTGTATTATAGATGTACGAAATGTTCTTATATGGTAAACAGAGGCTGATAAATGGACAGTCAGTATAGAAACAAAGGGTGTTCATAATATTCTGGTATGACTGTGTATATTACATCTATATAGCACTTTTCAAGAACCTGAAGATGCTTACAATTAGGTCAAAAGTGTAACGTCTAACACCAGACAAACCATACGGATGACAAACCAAATAACAGAATGCATAAATAATAACACAGAGGAGAGGATGATATGAGAATCACAGAAAATAGGTGTGTTTTAAGGGTAGTTTTGAACATTGACAAAGATTCTGACTGTTGAACTATTAAAGGTAGAGAGTAGAGGCGTGGGGCAAGTGTGGAGAAAGCTTGATCATCAAAACTTTGAAGGTTGGAAGAGGGAGTGGTGAGCGGCCTAGTTTTTGAAGATCTTAGAGTGTGCGTAGGTTTGTAAAGTTGAAGAAGGTCAAATAGATAGGCAGGAGCTAGATTATTGAGGATTTATATGCCAGCAGAAGAATTTTAAGCTGAATGGAATTTTATTGGAAGCCAATGGAGTTTTTGCAGGGCTGGTGTAGTATGGTGATGTGATGGGAGTGGCGGGATTCTGAACCATAGGAAATTTATGAAGTGATGTAGAGCTAATGCCCGCAAGAAGAGAGTTGCAGTAATCTGCTGTAGGCAACTGGAAATTAAAGCAGGAATGAGAGTTTCAGCAGCCGACTGGATAGAGATGATTGGATTCTAGCTACATTGCAGACATGAAAGAAAGAGCTCTTAGCCAGGGAACGGACATGATAATCAAGTTGCAAATCAGTCAAGGATAACACTGATTTCGGAGGTAGATAGTGTCATCAATGGAAAGTAAGGGAACCGGTTTTATTGAGCATTGATTTTGAACCAGTAAGAATGAGTTCAGTCTTGTCACTGTTTAGCATTAGTGAGTTGTGTTGCATCAAGTTTCGGATTTAAGAGAGACATAGTTCCAGGTTACCAAAAGGTGAGCTACCAATGGATTTGGTCCGGAGATAAATCTGGGTGTCATCTGTGAAACAATGAAAGTCAAGATTAAAACGAATAATCTGACTGAGTGCGATTGCAGAGAAATAATTTTTGCTTCATTAAAACAAATTCAAGGTGACTCAGTGGGTAGCACTATTGCCTCACAGTGAGAAGGTTCTGGGTTTGAGCCCAGGCGGGGCGGACTGGGTCCTTTCTGTGTGTAGTCTGGATGTCCCCCCCATTTGGTTTTACTCCTGGTGCTCCAGTTTCCTCCCACAGTCCAAAGACATGCTTTAGGTTAACGGATTACTCTACATTGGCCCTAGTGTGTGAGTGTATGTGCCCTACGATGGATTGGCGCCCTGTGTAGGGTTGTTCCTTCCTTGCGCCCTATGCTGCCAGCTAGATCCGGCTCCTGTGACCCTGTAAAGGATTAAGCAGATATGAAACTGAATGAATGAATGAAACAAATTCAGGACTGAAAGGGTTAAGGCACATGCAGTTGTTAAGGGTGACCATGATAAACCAGTATAAATGCCACAGCCCTGTTTTTTCATATAAGCATCTTTAGATAGTCATGCAGAATGCACGCTAAAAATGAATGGCTTTAACAACATAATACATTCACTCTGCTGTCATTGTGTAATCATTGTTCCTGTTCAAGGCCTGCTTGTAACTGTTTTGTTGTCTAAAACAGTTATATTTAGAGACTTCCTTTTCATCAGTTGGGTCTCAACATTGGCCAAGCTGGTCTCGTGGGCAGAACACCTGCGTTAATGTACGTAATAATAGCCCTGAAGTACAGGCCACAGGTGGAGAACGTCTGCACTGGAACATTGTTTACTGTCACACCTCATATGCTTTTTACCGCAATGCTGTCAATGATTAAGCAGCGAGTTCAATAAAGACATGGCGATACAATTGTTTGGATGTTATTAGTTTAGGAAGAAATTGGTTTTACGACTTAGGTGAAGGTCAGAACACATTTTATAACCAAAGCAGAGATCCAGGTTAAGTCAAAACGTTAAGCCAAATCTGTTGTTTTAGCAATGGTATAATGGCCATATATCATATTGATGACAACTTGACACAAAAAATTCAGATTTGGATTCGTCCCTCCATGACACTCCTTTCCACTGACCTTCATTACAATCTTCATGAGCTGTAGCAAATCTTAGCCTTTTCACCCTGTTCCCCTTCCAAAAAAGTGGTTTCTTGGCTGCTACCCTTCCAAAAAGGCCATTCCTTATCAGGCTTCTTTGGACTGTAAAAGGGTCGACTTGGCATCCAGATGAAGCTGCCAGATGCTAGTATTGCTCAAGTGTAGAAGAGGTCACACTAAATATTTGCCACTATAGCCTTTATAAGTTTTTCTGGTTGTATTCCAATACAGTTACTGAAATAATTATATATGGTCATTATATAATTGGTAGCATAATGGTATATCTAATCGAATGGTCGCCTAAGACTTTTGCACAGTACTGTATATGTTGAGACATCTTCACTATTATTCTACAAAGAAAATCATCAACATAGCACACCTTGTATTGAGTGTATGTGTCCAGAATTTTGACTGGTAGTGTGAATCACAGTTATTGGTATGACAAAGTAATTGTCAGAGAAATGTCATAAATGTGAATGTACTGCTCGTATACGATCCTGAGCTTCATGGAACATCTTGGTTTGACATTCATAAGGGTTAAAGGGGAGGAATTCCGTCTTGGAAAGCATATCGTGCACCTCTGGCACTCCTCCACTCCATTTCCTGTAGCATTACTCAGCAGTATTTTCTGGAAGTGTTCTCAGTTTTCTGGTTAAAAAAAAGACAAAACACAAAACATGTGGCTGGATTAATATATTATTTCCTTTAGTGTTTGTGTCCTAAATATGGACGATAAGTTCGGACTTGCCAGTGATAAAAGACTGAAGTTTGTGAGACCTGGCTTGTGATTTCTAGATGCTAAATAAGTAAGGAAGAAAGATATTCTGCTCCCAGTATGAAGCCTTCTGTTCCCTGTCTTATACAATACATATAAGATATATAGAGAGATATAGATAAAGTCAGAATAACTATGTACAGTTTAATACTGACCACTGAGGATGTTGACTTGATTCTTACTTGGAATCATTGGAATGATATGTAAGACATAAGTGATATCATGGTCATGTAGTTGAAATGTGACAGGAAGTTTAAGTTTGGAAGAGCAGGCATAAATCAGACCAAATGAACCGTGGGTGTAGGAATGAGTACAAATATTTAAGAATGGCTACTGTTCCAGCGCTAAAACACAACCCAAATCCACTCTGTCTAGAGTTTGGAAGAGACACTAACAAAGTGTGTGTGTGAGAGTGTGTGTGCAATGCACATTTATACATGTATAAATAAGAGCAAAATATATGATGACATACTGAATATTTTTGTTTGGCTGTATGTGTCTGAGTAATACGGGTAGTAGGATCATGCTGCTTAGGAATGTCGGTTTGGTGTGTACATGTGGGTGTGTGTGTGTGTGTGTATCTATGAGTCAGGGCACTCCCTGAAACACGCGGTGTGATGACGTGAGCAGACAGGTCTGAACAGATTGGGGAAAAACACTGAAGGGTTTGGACCCAGCACCGGAAATCTTAAAAAGGGAACCCACTCATTTCTCTCATTCAAGTTTAGTTTGTATAAATTTGGCTTAAACAGTCCTCATCTCAATCTGCTTCTGATTAAAAGGTTTCAGTTTTTCTAGAGTAGAAGTCATTGCCTCTGTAGAATACCTGTAAATACTGTGTATTTCTTATTGTATAGAATAGCAATTGTTAAATTCTTAAATGCATGTATGTATATATATATACATGCATTTAAAAATTTAAGAATTGCTTTTCAATTATGGTATGTATATGTATAATTGAATAGCAATTCTTAAATGCATGTATGTATGTAAATGCATGTATGTGTGTGTGTGTGTGTGTGTGTGTGTATATATATATATATATATATATATATAGCAATACAATAACAAATACACAGTATTTACAGGTATTCTACAGAGACAATGACTTCTACCCTAGAAAAACTGATATATATATACATATATAGTCAGTATATAATCAGTATATATAAGTATTCAAATGAGATAACATGAATCCAGTTAAAAATGTTAGAAAATTATTTTACTTGGTTATTTATTTATTGAAGAAAATAATACAATATTAAATATATTTGTGGCATGACTATGTGAACCTCAGTGAATAACAGTTAATTTGAAGGTGAAATTAGAGTCAGGTGTTTCAGTGGGATGACAATCAGGGATCTATCAGAGTCTTCACAATACATGTATGTGGAAGTATATCATGGTAAGAACAAAATAGATTTCTGAGAACTTCTGAGAATTTGTGGGGAAAAAGGGTTGTTGATACTCATTAGGCTGGAAAAGGTTACAAACCCATCTCCAAAGAGTTTGGACAGACTGTGTAGAAAGGGAGGAAATTCAAGACCATTGTTACTCTCACCAGGAGTGATCAACTAACAGAGACCACATTAGGAGCAAAGGTCACAAAGCAACTCAATGTTTCATAACAACTAAAGGCCTCTCTAATATTGGCTAATGTTAATGTTCATGAGTCCACTATCAGGAGAACACTGAATAAACATGATGTGCATGGCAGCGTTGCAAGGAGAAAGCCACTGCTCTCCAAAAAGAACAGATCACATTTACAAGCAAGAAGGCTATTGGAAAAAAAGGTTTTTCTTTATGGATGACACAAAAACTGAACTTTATGATCCAAATGAGAAGCATTATCTCTGGAGAAAGGAAAATACTGCATTCCAGCATGAGAAACTTTATCTTCATCAGTGAAACATGGTGGTGGTAGTATCATGGTTTGGGCCTGTTTTGCTGCATCTGGACCAGGACAGCTTGCCATCATTGATAGAACAATGAATGCTGAATTATACCAACTACTTCTAAAGGAAAATGTCGGGACATCTGTCTGGTAACTGACTCTCGGCAGAACGTGGCTCATGCAGCAATATAATGACCCACACAAGTCGTTCTACCAAATAATGGTTAAAAAAGAATAAAGTTAATGTTTTGGAATGATCAAGACAACTTCCTGACTTTTGCTACTCACAGATATGTTTGATATATTCATTTAAGTTGGTTCTTTTTATCTACTTGTTGGACTTATGTGATGTTTCTGGTGACATTTGGGCAGCAATAGAAAATGAAGAGGAGTTCACAAACTTTCAAGCACCAATGTATTGTATGAGATCCACTGTGACTATCCTTAACATGAACAGCCAAAAGAAAGAGAAGAAGATCAAAGTAAAATTCAGATTTATTTATATATTGCTTCTTACAGCAGAACATTTTCTCAACTTAGCTTTACACATTTCCAAGCCCACAGCCCCAGCTAAGTGAGCCTAAAGCGACCATGGCTAGGAAAAACTCCCTAAATGTGATAAGGAACCAACACTCAGAGGTCTAGGGAGCTAAATAGAATAACTATAATGGAGAAAATATAATATAAAAGAAAATATCATAAAAAATACAGAATATAATAAAATAGTACATATAATACAAAAAATAATGAATGTAATACATAACAATTATAATGAATATGGAATTAATTTAGTTTATATGGGCATTATTTAGTTTAGTGTAAATGCAGTCACTGAAAGTTCTCATGACATCTAGTATGTAACAGTTTTGGAGGCATGGCATACTCAGTCAACAAAATGAGGGGAGGATGGTAGGGTCTGCCGTTGTACTCTGGGTAAAGGTCTGAGGCTGGAACTGGTGCCAAAAGAACGAACAGCTTGGAGAGAAAACAGAATATGTAGATCTGTTAAGACCAAACTGTCTGTAAACAGAAGACAGTTGTGCCAAATGTAGTCAGAGACTCTGTCATCACTAACTATACCAGGATAGCTAGAAGGAGGAGATCCAAGAGGTAACACAGCAAAGAGGCACCACATGAGGACATCAACAACCCAACATCCCTGATCAACACAAAACTCATTGACAATGAACCCTGGCTTTACACTTAGTCTAAGGGAAGGATAAATATCAATGAGCCTGAGATGATCTAAGCTCAGACCAGCTCCTCCAACCTGGCTTGACACACCAGGCCAAAGGACATGACAGAGCAGGCAGAACAGAGACGACCTTAGACTCCAGGTTCCATATGTTAAAAGAAGTGTTTTGTAATTAATGTGAAATAAACCTCAATAACCTATGGTCATGAGCTCTGGGTAATGACAGAATGAACAAGATCGTGGATACAAGTGGCTGAAATGAGCCTTCTCCAACAGGTTCCTGGGCATTCTCTCCATGATCGGGTGAGGAGCTCAGCAATCCAGGATTAGCTCAGAGTAGAACTGATGCTCCTTCTCATTGAGAGGAGTCAGTTGAGGTGGTTCGGGCATCTGATAAGGATGCCTCCTGGACCCCTCCCACTAGAGGTGTACCAGACATGGCCAACTGAGAGGAAGCCCTGGGTAGACCCAGAACCTGCTGGAAGGATTATATCTCCCAACTGGCCTGGGAGTGGTTGGGAACCCCCCAGGAGGAGCTGGTAGAATTTGCGGGGGACTTTGCAAGGGACAGAGATGCCTGGGCTTCTTAGCTTGCCCTGCTGCCACCGTGACCCTGAAATGGATAAGCAGAAAAGAAGACTTTTTATTTTCGGATGATGCAGGTAACATACATATTCTCAATAACGTGAGTTCTGGGTGATGTTGCATTTCTACCAGCAGACAGTTGGTTTAACCTGTTTGTCTGCTGCCTGACCCCAGCTCTGGATAGTCAGCCTGTCTAAACCTGCCTAAGACTATAGGCTATGTTACAGAAAATGAGAGCAGCACCTTCCAGAGTGGCATGGACACTGTCCTGAACTTAAGCTGGGTTTCATTTCAAAGGTTGCCCAAATGTCTATGAAGCTCACGCTGTTTTCAGCGCACCACCGTACAGTTGTCTCTACAGCATATTAATCCTTATATACATACATCAGCCTCTATAGAATACCTTACCAGTTTGTCTCTACAGTGTCCGACCTGGATGGGAAGCAGGCTAGCATGTTAGACAAGTGTGCCACCAGAGCGGCTGTACCTTTTATGTCTATATTGAAGGCATGAATTAAACCTTCACGGTCCAGACTGAAAACTGTAGGCCTATGTGCATTATTATATTTAATAACTAGTAGAACCTTCTTTAGAAGTTCAACATTTCCTGATAATCAGCCTTTGTGGAGTATTCTGGTAATTCTTGAGTGAATAGCATATTTCAAGTCAAGCCAGAGCGTGTCAAAAAGAGACAATGCATTCAGCTTAAACTAATAACACAAACAATTGTGCTAGTCGAACTTTTTTCCTGAATGCCTTGATCAAACATTTGAGTCCCAGCTGGACTAACTTCTCTAAAAATCAGCAGTTTCACTTAGAGGTAGTTCCAAAGGATTCAGAAACTTTATTTTGTAATTAGCTTTTACACATTGCCTTAATCACTTATTAGCAATTATACATCTTCAACAGGTCAATTTGGTTTCATTTGATTTTAGTATTTCACTTCTAAAACTTATGGGTTTGAGGTTGGTTCTGGATCAGTTTCCCAGGAAAAAATGTATATGGTATGCTAATGCATACTGAGCATACTGTCAAATGAGAAGACACTGCTCAAGTCTGACCACAGATCATTGCATTTCCTGGATTACTCATCACTTTTAGCTGTTGTACACTGTGTTCTGAGCTATGTACACTACCCTTACACTATCTCTCTCTCTCTCTCTCTCACTCACTCACACACACACACACATGACACATTGACTATCAAACTACCTCAGTAGCATCGGTCTCAGATTATGATTTGTTGAAGTGCTTTATCTCACAGTGTGACACAGTGTTTAGCATTAATGATAAAACTAACGTTCTTCATATCTTTTTTCAGACAGGCAATATAGCTTCCAAATTTGAAATCAGAGTTGATTTAATGATGCCTTTAGACCTCTTTGCTAAATGTTTTACCTTTTAAGTACTTGTCATCTAGACTGATCTTTCGACTAGTGTTATTTTCAGCACTTCCTTATGTTTTTTTGAACTGGCAGAAATGCCGACCACAACCTAAGAAACATCCTCCTTGAAAAGCTAACATTAAAATAGCTGAAGTTGTGATAAATGCTGCTGTACAGCAAAGTGTGTTTGCGTTTGCTCTGATCAGATTGTGCTAACAGATATGCCTGCCTGTGTGTATGTGATTGAGCCTTGATTCACGTTTGGGAATCTAAGCCAGTTCCCTCCCACAATGCTCTAAGTCAATCATTAATCTGGAATTTCCAAACTTCATGAGGACACCATGAACTGAATTGTTTTTAAGCTCTGTTCTTTCACTGTTACTCACTACTTTTCCAATATATTCAGTCTCCCTCCTCCCTCTCACACGCTTTTCATTGAGAAGATTTCCTAGCAAAGATTGACTGGAAACTCCTGGAAAATGAAAGACATGGCATAACAGAGCAGTGCATGCTCTCTCTCTCTCTTTCTCTCTCTCTCTCTTTCTCTCTCTCTCTCTCTCTCTCTCTCTCTCTCTCTGTCTGTCTCTCTGTCTGTCTCTCTCTCTCACACACACACACACACTCTCTGTCTTTCTCTATCATTGTGGGGCCCTTCCATTGATATAATAATCACTGTAGCTAATTAATGCTACACCTACACCTATTTTTAACCCTAAATGTAACCTCAGTAACCTAAAGCAAATCTTTTGGCTCTTTTGGTTTTAAAAAAAAAAAACCCTGTTTTTATTAAAAAGTACTTTTCCTCATGAGGACAAGCAAGGTGTTCCCACCATATAAAACATGTCAGGGCATTATATTGTTGTGAGAATATTTGTATTTGTATATTGTTGTGTTATATATCTAAATATTGTGTTGTGTATATATATATATATATATATATATATATATATATATATATATATATATATGAGACTAGTCCTGATGTAACCTTGTGTGTGTCACTGAAATGGCTATTGATGCTAATAGCAATGTTAAAAAAACCATATAAAAAAACAAAGTACCACACACACACATACAGAGGTTCTCTGCCTCACAGTGTTTTCTTTCCCTATTAATCCTGCTTTTGTAAAGTGACTTTGAGATGGAGAAAGGTGCTATATAAATAAAAGTTATTAATATAAGTTCTATTATTATTATTATTATTACGGAGAAAGGGTGCTAGTAGGAGAATAAAATTTTTAATACTTAATTATACAGGTTTCTATTTTATCAAGGTGTGATATAGATTATTCGACTAAACAATCGGGTTTGGCTGTTGCTCTGAGTCAAGAGAACACTGTGCCCAGACTAACCTTCTGACCCACCTCAACAGTAATCTATTATTATTATTATTATTACTCACTGTTTTTCTCTGAGTCAAGAGAACTTGCAGACTAACTCTCTCAGTAATATAACATCTAAATCAAGGTACTTAAAGTTCTCTGAAAGTATTTAAAGTTCTCACAAGGAAATTTGGGGCACTTGGGTGGTGCAGTAGTCTATCATCCTATCCCTTCCCCACCTGGTTGATCCCTGGCTGTGCCTTTCAGTCAGGCTTGGCATATGCAAGATCAAGCTGTAAGATCATTGCCTGTCATTTCAGCAGTGACCTCTCCCTGCCCTGTAATGGACTGGTGTTGCTTCCAGGACACAGTTTCGCCTGTGCCGTGTTCTCTAGGCTTAGACGTCAAAACCCTGTGACCCTGACCTGATAAAATGTGGAAAAAAAGCTGACACCTTCTTAAATCCTGCTATTTCTTGAGTTTTTGGCTGTCAGTCTTCTTTTGGATGAAAGGGATGAAAGTGTCTTTTTAAATCTATAGGTATGTGTAGATCTGTTTAACGGAAATAACACACAACATTTTACATGTATTTTAAAAAATAATAAAAATATGAATAAAATAACAGAAAATAATTTAAAAAACAATGTACTGAACAGAAATCTGATTAGTCAAATGTATTTCCATTTCACTTTTTTTCTTTAAACTGAACCATGGGAAACAACACTTTCAAACCTGGTCCATAAAATATGGGACCCTCATTTTTCCACACATAGCACAATGTGACAGAGCAGAACACTGAGTAATGCATGATATATGATACAATGTTTCATACATGCATAAAGCTGGAAAATAATGCAAACACATTTCAGACCAGTTCTGCGTCTGCTCTTTCTAAGAGTCATACTCCAAAGATCACTCATGAATACTGAACAAAAATGATGCGAACTACTGCAAAGGTCAGTGTTATCTAAAAAAAGATTGCTGCTTGTTTTAAACTGGCAATCTTTTTCTATATACAGCCTAGATGTTCCACAATGATACTGGGACGAGGACAGATGAGAAACTATGCTCACTCACACTAAAATCTCACATCTGTGAAGTATGGTGGAGGGGAGCATTTTTGTTTACAATTAATTCAACTACTAGCAGAAAGATTACTGAAAAATGCAATGGTAGAAATCCTTTACCTGAAGTTTATATAAGTTGCATGATGCAACGTTTAAGAAGAACTGGTGAAGAAATGGCCATGTCAGGGCCCAGACCTATTTCAGAGAGCTGTTCATCCCAGCCATATGCACCACTATTTTGTAGCCACATGCAGAGTCAAAGTACAGATACTATTGGTCAAATGTTACATTTACATTTACGCCCTTATCCAGAGCGACTTACAGGTCATACAGTCTTACAATCCAAGCAATTGTGGGTTAAGGGCTCAAGGACCCAACAGTGGCAGCTTTGGCTGAAGTGGGACTTGAACCCTGGACATTCTGGTTCATAGTCCTGCACCTTAGCCACTAGGCCACCACAGTGAGAATTTACAAGTAAATTCTTAGGCCCTTGCATTGTTGTAATATTGCCACAACACTTACAACACTTAAAACCCCTAATAATAGATTTGCAGATTTTACAAAATGAACTCACAAGAGTCAGTCGTTTTATTTATTTAATTCATTTTATTTAATACTCCTACCCAGTGGAGCTGCTGTAAATGCAGTTTGTACAGAAAAAAGGAATTAAATGTGTACATACCTCAATATGCTTCTTCAGATTGGATGGCGAGTTTTTGAAGGTTTATTTTGGGTGAATATTTTTGGTAACAAATGTACTATTCCAGTAGTCTTTATACTCAAAAAGCATACTTAAGTACTCACGTAACTGTACTTCGTTACTGTCCACCCCTGGCCACAAGAAATATTAATGCCATGAAGGAGGATCTTCAGCTTGTTAAAAATTCCTTTCGCAACATGGATTATGTTTTTTGTGTTAATAGTTACAGCAGAATGTGTTTGTCTATTATTATGACCTCAATGAAGATGGATAATTAATACAGGAATCCAGGAAATTCTCAAATCAGCGCCTCCCCTTTTCTATAATTTGACATGTCCAATTCTTGTCTTTCAACATCTCTTGCTGCATACAAAACCTCCGGCCAAATGAGGAGGGCAGTAGTTTCTCAGCACAAGTCATGGCCTCTGACCGCTTCTTTTTACCAACAGGCTACAGAGTTCTACAATGAGAGTGAATCCGCCTGGAGGGCTAATCTTGCCGTGTACGCCCATCATCTTTTTCTGGCCCCTCAATCAGCCAGTGGGGAGCATCCTTCCCACAGCCAGTTGTGTGTGTAGTGCAAAATTGACCCCTGCACCAGCCGAGGCCTAGGTTCACAAACTTTTTGTATACAGTGGTACCTCGGATCTTGTCATTAATTCATTCCAGAAGGCTTGTCGAGAACCGAAAACGACGAGTACCGAGCAGATTTTTCCTGTAAGGAATAATTTAAACTGAATTAACCCATTTCACAATCCACATTGTATAAGGCATTGTATGCTTTAATGGAGTTGTATTGTACAGGTGCTCCCTGATTTACAAAGGTGATATGTTCCAACAAATCCATCATAAGTTAAATGTAACATGAACTGAGGATTTAATGAGTGTTTGGTAGAGCGGTTTATACTGTATAATAGCCGAGCCTATGATAAGTAATGATAAGTAAGTCAATGTTTAAAACACATACAGTAACCTACAGTTGGCCAAAATTATTATCACAAAGCTTATTTTATAGTAAAGTGTTGAATCTCATATCAATTAGTGAACAGTGGATTTAAAGTAAAAAGTAAAAGCAAAACACTTACTCTATTGATGAACTCCGAGCACTTTCATAGCTGCTAAGCCTGTGTTCTGGAGCATTCAATTCCTATTTTGCTTTTTGTTGGTTATTATAAACCGGATATTTTAGGGCCCATGGGGACTTATTTGCAATAAGAATAAAGTATTCTAGATGTAAAAATAAAGAAAAAGTCATGTACCGAGCAAACGACAAGAACTGAGACAAATTTTTCTAGTCAAAAATGTGTGCAGAGGTGGTCAAGACCTGAGGTATCACTGTATAACAAAAACATTGTCAGTGATGGAAATACAGAAATGTTCTGTACATCAATCAGTAGTGGTAAGTTTTGATTTCATTGCTGTAGTAATGTACAGTACGTGCACCCATGAAAATGCTGATTTACATAACCCAGGCTTGAAGTGTTGAAGGTCATTTGTTTGAGATGTTTTGTCAAATCAAGTCAAGTCAAGTCAGATCTATTTATATAGCGCTTTTTACAATGGAGCATTGTCTCAAAGCAACTTTACAAGTTTAGATTATCTCCTAATAACTACGTCCAATCCCAAATTGAGCAACCCTAGGGCGACAGAGGCAAGGAAAAACTCCCTGAGTGTTATAGGAAGAAATCTTGGGAGGACCAAGACTCAAAAAGGGACCCAACCTCCTTGGGCGGCGTAGATGATAAATCTAAGAACGAAACTAAAGTCATGGAGTCATAGTTCGAATAAAATGTGAAGTATGCACATCGACATTAAGTGGCTCGTCTATGATGGGGCTGGGAGCTGATGACGGAAGTTATTGATTAGTTATATTAATCAATTTTTTATTGATTAAGTAGCACAGTGTCTATTAACAATCACTGATGCCATGTGTAGCATGAGACCCCGGCAGCATTTAGCTATAGCAGCATAGCTAGAAAGAGGAAACTGGTAGGAAACACAGCCAAGAGGGATCACATTGAGACATTGGCAACCCCACGGGAAGAAAGACAGCACCCCACATCTCTGATCACCATAAGACTCTTTGACTATGAACCCCCAGCTCTGCCCTTAGTCTAAGGCAAGAATGCACGAGTCAAGATTACGAGGACCGAAGTCCAGTTCAGCCAGACCGCCCACTCGACACTCCCGGCTAGCGGACAAGGCAGGCAGGCCAGACATGACTGTAGTTTGCTTTGATAAAACAGATGGATTGTCACTAAAACACAGCTTTTGGATTAATTCCTCAGCTGGAAAGACATCAAAACCCAGCATTTGGCTACATTTTGCTGACTATCCCTGCTAAAATACTCCAGCAAGGACCAGCATATTTTGTCTTTTGGATGCTGGTCAATTAGCAAGACCATACGAGTTCCATTTTGGTCCAAGTTGGTTTATGCTGGTTGGTGCTGATCTGGTGGTGGTTTAGCTGGTGAACTCGAACGAGCTGGCTGTTGTTCTTAGTAAATCTGTCCAAAACACTGCATAGGTATGATGGTCCTTACTGTTTTTTGGGGTTTTTTTTAGCAAGGAAGTCAGTGTAAGTTGCAGACAAGTGCTGAATAGTATGGTTGTGAGAAAAGTTTCTATTCTTCTATAAAGAAGTCAATTTCTATTTATATATTAATTGTTTTGTTCAACAGTTTCTTAGACAGCCCAGATGTTGTATATATGAAATAAATTCAATAAAGTTTCAGTAACTGGTGCTTAATTACAATAAGTACAGTTTGGTACTTATGTAAAGTTTATCCTGCTTCTAGAATCCCGTTCAAAACTTTGATCAGGGTTTGTTATGAGTTATAGGATGCTGCACCATATTATCTACAAACATTGGCCCAATACTACACATCTGCATGCAGGGCTCTTGGTGTGCACATACCCAAGGTGTAGTCATGTTAAGGCCAGATCTTATAGGTCAGTGTCCTGGATCCTGAGTGGTGGAATGATCTTCCACCTCTAGTTCATACAGTCCAGTGTCTCACTACTTTCTACAAAGGGCTGAAAATGAACGTCTTTAAACAATTCCTTGTCGCATTTACTATATATATGTATTGTAAAATATTTTGCTTTGTTTTGTATTCATCATTTTATCACTTCTGTTCTCCAAAATCTTTGTTTTGATTTAATTAGGTACCAACAAGGTTCAAACGGTCCTTTTAGCACCTGCATAGTCTATCTGGTTAAAAGCTACAGACTGTAGGACTTTACATCATGGTGTCTTTGAATGTTTGCCAGTCACTCTGAATATGTGTGTCTGCTAAGTGATGAATTACATTCATTACTAATAACAATGACTAATCAAAGATGCTATTCTGTGACTGCTGATTGTTCTCATAAAACAAGGTTCCATGTACACCGCTGAACTTTGGCACAGTCATATCAAGAGCTTGCACTCACACAGTGACCTCTGGCCTGCATGCTTCTCCCTCATCTGCCGGTTCATAATACTTAAGCCCTAATCAGGTCAAAAATCACATGCATGCATTCATGCACACTAAATCAATAACTTTGGCTCCGTCATGTCAACAATTAAGAGACACTGTGTTTAATTTGCTGTTGACCTGTCTTGGGGTATGACCTAATCTCGATCTGATAGAACAGCATAAACAAACGCAACTGAATCTGGGTTAGTACGTGTTGTTTTGACTGACGTACTCTTTGAGGGTGTCCTGACTGCATTTCAATGTTTTTAAGGTCTGCTTCCATGGTGACTAGTCTGTGTTTCCTGTTCCCCACTGTCACACTTTCATTGGAGGGCTGTCTGCCCAGGGTCACATGGCAGATTGCAAGCGCTGTGTTTGGCTGTGTGCTGAACGCGGTGCTTCCCCTTCAGTGACCATGCTGTTTCCTTCCTCATCTCACTGACGTGTTTGCTTATGTGAATGCGTGTGTATGTGTCTGTGTGTACTTAGAATTGTAAACAAAGGAGTGCACGTATTTTACCACACTGACACCAGAGACCTCTAAATTAACTATACTGTAATCTAGGTCAGTTCTAACTAGTTCCAGAGTTAGCTGGATTGTTTGAACATATGGCCATGGGTATCGGCTGCACACCACTTTAACCCTGCACTGCAGCCAAAGGTCATACTATATTCATTCCTACATCCATCTTCAACCACCACTTAATCCTGATCAGTGTTATGTTTGGTTCCACGCCTGTCCTGGAAACACTTCAAACATGACTAGATTACACCCTATAATGACACAAATCCACTGCAGGATCATACTTTGAGACTCTAATCTTAAAATCTAATCTGATTTTAAAGAGATTGTTGGGGAGGCTATATTATTTCCACATGGCATCCAGCTTAATTAAATGTCTGCTATATATTTAAGCTTCTGTCTCATCTCCAAGACAATGACAATGGGTTTATCTCCAAGACAGTGGTATATAGGCTTGGATTTTAATGTGGGTTAATTTTTTCAATAAAAAAAATATTTATTAAGAGTTACAGAGCTCTTCTTAGTTTTTTTTTCTATTTTCTAATACCTAGGGATTATCTGGCATATTAAAGCACTCTGAGATGATTGAGATCTGGTGACTGTGGAGGCCATTTGCGTACAATGAACTCATTGTCACATTCAAGAAACCAGTTTGAGATGATTTGAGCTTTGTGATATGGTACGTGTAGAAGATGGTACACTTTGGTCATAAAGGGATAGACATGGTCAGCAACAATACTCAGGTAGGCAGTGGCGTTTAAACAATGTTCAGTTGGGATTAAGGGTCCCAATGTGCCAAGAAAATATCCCCCACACCATTACACACCAAACTGTTGATACAAGGCAAGATGAATCCAAGCTTTCATGTTGTTTACACCAAATTCTGACCCTACCATCCGAATGTCATAACAGAAATCAAACTTCATCAGACCAGACAACGTTTGCCTGAGCCTGTGCAAATTATAGCCTCAGTTGTTTGTTCTTAGAAGGACGTCACGGTGGCTCGGTGGGTAGCATCGCCGCCTCACAGCAAGAAGGTCCTGGGTTCAATCCCAGGGTGGAGTGGCCTGGGTCCTTTCTGTGTGGAGTCTGCATGTCCTCCCCGTGTCCATGTGGGTTTACTCCGGGTGCTCCGGTTTCCTCCCACAGTCCAAAGACATGCATGTTAGGTTAATTGACTACACTAAATTGGCATTGACTTGAGTGTATGAGTGACTTGTCTTGAGATAACCTTGTGTATGGATGTAACCTTGTGTGTGTCGCTGAACACATGCTGATAGCGACATTAAATAAGTCAATAAACGTAAACGTTTGTTCTTAGTTAACAGGAATATCACCTATTGTGGTCTTCTGCTGCTGTAGCCCATCCACTTCAAAGTTATGCATTGTTATGTTATGCATTTAGAGATGCTCTTCTGCATGCCTTAGTTGCAATGAGTGGTTGTTGGAGTAACTGTTGCCTTTATGCCAGCTCTAACCAGTCTGACCATTCTCCTCTGACCTCTGGCATCAACAAGGCATTTCTGCCCAGAGAACTGGATAGTTTCTCTTTTTGTACCATTCTCTGTTAATCATAGAGATGGCTGTGTATGAAAATCCTAGTAGATCAGCAGTTTCTGAATGGCACCAACAACCATGCCACATTCAAACTCACTTAAGTTATCTTTCTTCCCCATTCTGATGCTTGGTTTGAACACCAGTAGGTCATCTTGACCATGTCTACATGAGATTGTGTCATGCGACTGGCTGAGAAGATATTTGTGCTAACAAGCCGTTGAACATGTGTTAATGATTGGCAATTTTCTCAAGAGCGATAGAGATTTGCTTTGCATGTCTGCAACATTATTGCTCCATTGCAACAAGAGAAGCAAATACTTTCACCAAGCATGTCTCAGTTCAGTCAAAGAGACAATTGTGTACATTCCAGTTTTGGCTGACCAGTACATTTAATGTTTGAAGTGTTGCTCATAACTCATGCAACGTCCAAATACATTGCACCTGCCCTTTTGGTCTGTTTATCATGTTAAACAAAGGAAACCCTAATATGCAAATATGAATTTCCTGTTATTTCACTTATGCTAGGATTCTTTAGTATGGGTGTGACTTCCCAGACGAGTGGGCACCCACGTCAGGCTGCTGATTAACATACATGCTGACTGACACTAAAGGAAAGAAAGGAGATTATCCATAAATAAACAACAGAACAGGGACTTGCAATAAAGAACTGAGTGCTTCTGTGATAACATAAGAATGGTCTGAAGTATATCCCATGAACTGGGTGTTTAGGAGTTTGTGTTTTGTTCAGATTTTAATTCTATTCATGCTGCAAAGCAGGCAACTGAATTGCTTTCTAATAGTTTTTGGTAAGATGTTTTGGCACACATTTGCTTATATTGGAATTGGATGTGGCAATAGACTTTCACCTCTTGGGAAATGGTGTGTGGGAGGGAATGTTAGCTAAGCTATGAAAAAGTGCACAACGCATGTGCTCAGGTGAGCTTTGTGAAAAAGGTGGCATGTCATGGTTTTGTGAAAAAAAACAGACCTTTTCAATGCGTCACGCCCACGTTTCCTGTTGCCTCTGCCAGCGTGCTCTGGTTTGAGTGTGTATGTGCTTGAAGACACGTATGTGTGTGTGTGAGATGTATCATAGCTACTGGAATGCACTAAAACCAGGTTCTATTGTGCAGATATCCTTGTGAATCTGTGACGTCACTGCTAAACTGGAAGAACCAAGATCAGCCTCTTGACTCTTAGACTTTTCCTGCTGCACAGATTACTTTTTTACCTGATAACTGGAACTGTGCTTATTAATTGGCTTTTCAATTGGTCAAGTATTATGCCTATATATGTCTATATAGGTGGGTAGCACTGTCAAGCAAGATGGTCCTGGGTTCAATCCCAGGTGTAGCGGTCTGGGTCTTTTCTGTGTGGAGTCTGCATGTCCTCCCCATGTTCACGTGGATTTACTCCAGGTACTCCGGTTTCCTCCAAGTTTCCTATTCACCGCAACCCTGTCCAGGATCAAGCGGATAAGAAAATGAACATGAATGAACATGAGTGATTGGTAGAGCTAGTTAAGTTACAGTTGGCCAAAATCATTAACTCAAAGCTTATTTGATAATAAATTGTTGAAAAATATCAAATCATTTAAAAGGTGAATTGAAAGTGAAAAGTAAAAATCAAGACACTTACTGTATTGGTGAACTCAGGCACTAGCATAGCTGCTAATGCTAACTGCCTAACAGCCTGTGTCTGGAGCATTAAGTTCCTGTTTCCCTTTTGATTAGCAGTCAATGCAACCCTGTTTAGGACCCCAGGAGGCTAATTTGCCATAGAGTAGAATACAGTACTGCAGATGTAAAAATAAGAAAACCACGATGAAAATAGCGGAGATCTTCACTGAGAAACAGCTATTGTGAATCAGAACCACTGAATCACTGTGTACTGAATCGTGACTCATGAACTAGACTCATACACAACTTTTCTCCATTTCAAAATGTGTTGTGAACTGAATTTGTCCATTTCCTAGGGGGTGTACATATATATATATATATAGTCTCCATATAGTCTCCACCCAGTAGAGTGCTGGTAAACTTAGGACCCTCTGGCATGCTGGGACACACACAAGTAAGTACCTTTGGACTGAACAGCAGTGCCAGAAACTGAACATCTGAACTGCTATGTCTACTGCTAAGGCACTCTGGTTCATGTCCCACCTCTGGCAATATGAGGCCACACTTGCAGTCTCAGTGCCCCTCTGAGTGGATGCTGAATAGTGGAGACTGAGAATGGAGTTTTTTATATCTAAGTTGTATTTTATATATTTTATTACATTTGACAACAATCAGGTTTCCATGTTTTTTTTTACTAATTTGTGTCTTATTGTTAGCTATGATATTATTTCAAAGTCCCTTTTCTGGCTGATATGTATGTTAAATGCTTAAAAACACTTTCAGTTTGAATGTTTAGTTGTTACAGTGGTGGTACAGCCACTTTTTGTGTCATCACAGTAACCCTACTAGTTGTCTCTCAAGCGGTTGGAAAATGAACTAGAACACAATGTTCAACTGGTTATTGTTTTGTCCAGTTTTTGTTTTCAGTGTGTACTTTGTTTCCATTCCGTTTCCAATCTGTCAGTATCAGATAGCACTATATACTTGCATTGGTGTGGAAGATGCAGAGCTGTAATATAATAAAGTAATCTATCACTGTCAGATAATAATGTACTAACCAATATTTAGAGGACTAATTAGGCTATGACTGCTTGTCACTGGGGATGTACAGCCTTATGCAAACGTTTGGTCACCCTTGGCCAAATTGTATGCTTTGTTCGTTTTTGATGTGAGACATTTTAAATGGTGCTGGAAAAATAACAACAAACTTTTTCATATGCAAAAGTTTTCCAGATGTTCCATTTTTTGCTGAGATCTCAGAACTGAAGTGATCTGTTAATCATTTATTCAAAACATATTTATGTTAGATCCCTGCAGAGGTTGTGCGAACGTACTTTCATTTACAAAATCAAAAAGCATATCATTTTGAATAAGACCGTATGCCTCATACCTTTGGCATGTATCTTTCAGTTAGATTTGGGCGGCACGGTGGCACATGTGGTTAGCGCAGTTGCTTCACAGCTTCGAGATCCCTGGTCTGATCCCAGTCCCAGACTCCGCCTGTGTGGCTTACTCTGGGTGCGCTGGTTTCCTCACACAGTCCAAAGACATTAATTAGGTTGACTGGTCACTCTAAATTGGCCCATGAGTAGTGTGTTGATGTAACCTTGAATTTGCCCTGAATATAACCATCGATGCTGATGGGTTGTTAAATAAAAATAATAACATAATAAACATTCTTTTGCATTTACAGCTTTTTGCAGACACCCTTGCAGACAACTGATCCTGGCATGCAAGGTGCAATCCACACAGTTGAGGGGTAAAGACCTTGCTCAAGGGTCCCACAGTGGCGCTTGGCAGTGCCATGACATCTGGCCAATACCCTAATGCCGGGTCATGTCAGTCACGCTCACAACTAATTTCATTTGCTTTAGGATTTTAGGTTATGACTTAATATTTTATGGCACACTTAACATTGTTTGTTCTTTAGGGGAAATGTATTCCTGCAGTGCCATTTCTTGGCAGTGCTATTTCCTGCACTGGAATATCTTTCCCATATTGCATCAGTCTGTTTGACATATGGGGGTTGGGGCTTCACAGCTGGATCTCACAAAATCTCTGAATGAGAAATATTCACTTAATTCTTTGTATAGGTTGGAAGAATTTTAAAGATTTTTTCCCCTTTTTTTATTACTATTGTTTAGGCAGAGATAAAAAGCTTGCTACAGAAGCCTGTTACAGGAACGATATTTTCTAAGTTGAACAAGTTTTACTGAACATTAAATGTATTTAACGAAAGCAGTCTAATATATCACTTCATTACATATCACTTATATCGCTCGTGTGATGTGAGAGGAGAAATGAAGATGGCTGTGTCAGAGTTCACTTCCCTAGATGCACCACTTGTCAAAGGGAAACAAAACCATGAGGCTAAACTCTGGTAATCATGGAATTTCTTTTAATGGCTCACGCTGAAAATGTTACTGACGAATGCGTCCGTGTTTTCTACAGACGATTAATAATGAAATTGATTCTGAATTTTACTTCTAGTTTTTATTGGTTACTGTTTTGCCAGACTCATGTACACTAATGTACACACATTCGCCAGTCCTACTTATAGGAACAAATGCATTGAAAGACTTATAAGATTTTTGTCTGCAAAACATACAAAGACATTCTGAGCATACATTTAAAAATGCACTTCTGGAGAATGATGACAATACACAGACTGTTATTGCCACTCAAAGACAGTGTGTTAATATCATAAAGGTTTTGGACAGTCACGTAAAGAGCTAATTGATTTACGCTCTACATATGCCACCATATTCCACTCTATTTTTTGCATTCTGGCTTTAGCGGAAGTTATATAAACTCACCGATCACTTTATCAGGTACACGTCCTTGTTCCTACACTGGTAGTCCATTTTATTAGTTTCACTTATCATACAGAAGCACTTTGTAGTTTTACAATTACAGACTGTAGTCCATCTGTTTCTCTACATACTTTGTTAGTCCCATTTACTCTGTTCTCTAGTGGTCAGGACCCCCACAGATCAGGTATTATTTGGGTGGTGGATCATTCTCAGCGCTGCAGTGACACTGATGTGGTGGTGGTGGTGTTACTGTGGGTTTTGCTTGTATGATTGGATCAGCAGTGCTGCTAGAGTATTTAAACACTGTGTTCACTCACTGTGCACTCTCTTAGACACATCCATCTTATTGCTCCACCTTGTAGATGTAAAGGCAGAGACAGTAACTCATCTGTTGTTGCACTGTTCGTGTTCGTCATCCTCTAATTCTTCATCAGTGCTCACAGAATGCTGCCTACAGGATGCTGATGATGGATATTTTTGGTTGGGTGGCTATTTTCAGTCCAGCACTGACACTGAGGTGTTTAAAAACCCCAGCAGAACTGTCGTGGCTGATCTACTCATACTAGCACAACACACCTTAACACACCACCACCACATCAGTGTAACTGCAATGCTGAGAATGATCCAACACCCAAAAAGTACTTGATCTTTGCTGGTTCTGCTGAGATCCTGGTCATTAGAGAACAGAGTGAAGGGGACGAACAAAGCTTGTTGAGAAACATAGACTACAGTCAGTAACTGTAGAAGTACAAAGTGCCTCTGTATGGTTAGTGGCACTAACCATAGAAAATGAGTACAGAAACAAAAAGGGGTATCTAATAAAGTGATAGATGAGTGTATATGTATGTATTAATGCTGACAAAATTAATGAGTTATTGCACTGACTGATTTTTTTTTTTTAAACACAACTAATTTTCTGGTGGGGGCTGTTAGTTGCTTCCCCAGGTCTGGCGTGAAGAATATACCAAGAGGCTCTGGTGGCCTTCTGGGGTCTGAGACCCAGAGAAAGGTCTGGTCCAAGGATAGGGGCCAAAGAAAGAGGGCAGAGAAAGGAGTGACCAATTGTTTGTCAGCTGAAGGACAAAGGGGAGCAGGTTCCAGGGTCCTGCCTGTCCAATCCCCCCCAATTAAATGGCCCACTTATAGTGTGTCTGTGGTTGCCATGTCACACGACGTATAAAATTACTATTTATTGAGGTTCGTATTTGCCTGAAATGGCATGGGGCAGGTTATATTGCACCCTTTTGTTTGTATAGACAAGCTATTTTTTGCTTCCTCTTAAGCTGTTACCAGAGTAATGTCACTTAACTGACTTATATACACTCAACAGCCACTTCATTAGGTACATTTTGCTAGTAGTAGTAGGGTTAGAGCCCTTTTGCATGCCTTAATTCTTCATGGTATAGATACAACAAGGTGCTGGAAACATTCCTCAGAGGTTTTGGTCCATACTGACATGACAGAATCACACAGTTGCTGCGGATTTGTCAATTGCCTGTCATGCAAATCTCCCAAAGGTGCTCTGTTAGATTGAGATCTGGTGACTGTGGAGGCCATTGGAGGACAATAAATTTATTATCCGTTTCTCAGTGCCAAGTACGTGAAGTTCAGACTTGCGTACTTCCTAGTCTGGACTAGGAAGTTGGACTTGCGAGTACATTCTCCTAATGATGGGAGGACACTGTTTGGTTATTCTACAATTGAAGCAACAGCATGGCTATGGAGACAAGACAGTTTATTTTTTACACCTAGATAAAATCCTAAAACATCTTGTATAAAGCCTGTCAGTGGTGGAAGAAGTGCTCAGATCTCTTACTTTCCATTGAATAGTTTAATCTACGTGTAACAGCGGACCGATCGCGTTTAAGCATAAATAAAAACCTTCCCAAACATAAGCCAGCACCAAACAAGTCTGATTTTAGAAGGGAATTTCATTCTGAACTTCAATTTATATCAGACAATTCATATTTAGAATACATAATACATATAATGCATAATAAGTCATGCTCAAAAAACAGTTTGAGATGATTTGCGCTTTGTAACATGGTGTGTTATCCTTTTGGAAGTAGCCATCAGAAGATGGTACCCTGTGGCCATTAAGGGATGGACAGTCAGCAACAATATTCAGGTAGGCTGTGGTGTTTAAATGATGCTCAGATTATATTAACAGGCAGAAAGTGCCATTACACCACCAGCATCAGCCTGAACCACTAATGGCAGGATGGAGCCATGCTTTCATGTTGTTTCTCAGCAGTCTCAGCAGAAATCTGATCAGAACAGGCAACTTTTCCAAATCTCCTATGCAAGCCTGTGCAAATTGTTGCCTTGGTTGCCCGTTGTTAGCAGACAGGAGTGGCACCTGGTGTGGTCTTCTGCTGCTGCAGCCCATCTGCTTCAAGGTTTGATGTGTTGTGCATTCAGAGATGCTCTCCTACATACAGCAATTGTAATGAATGGTTATTTGAGTTACTGTTGCTGTCTATCAGCTTGATCAAGTCTGGCAATTTTCCTCTGGCCTCTGGCATCAACAAGGCATTTTCACCCAGATAGCTTCCACTCACTGGATATTTTCTATTTTACAACCACGCCAAGTTCGAAGTCACTTAAATCACATTTCTTCCCCGTTCTCATTCTCAGTTTGAACTTCAGTAGGTTGTCTCGACCATGTCTACATGCCTAAATGCATTGAGATTTCGCCATGTGCTTGGCTGATTACATAGATGCGTTCTGTTGAACAGGGTACCTAATAAAGTGAGTGCGAGTAACAGTTAGTTAGTCAGTATCTTATTACTGAGACCATTGCCAGTTTAAACCCTGTGTACAACCACCTACACAAGAATAAATTTACAGGAAATGTCCTTGATTTCAAATGTTTAATCAATCAAAACTAAACAATGGCACCTATAAAAATTCTCCCGACTCAGTTGATCAGGTTTGTGTGGAAATGCAAAGCCCTTTATTTTTCTGTTTATTTCATCCTTTCATTTGCATTATCTACACAGGGAGGAAGAGATCCAGTGTCGCTTTGTGGGCTGACAGTTGAGATTCCACCACGTGAGTTTTTGAGACGTGGTTTTTCTTGTACCCACACGCATTCTTACACACAAAGCCAATATCAGTTTGATCTGGTTGTGAAAGTGTCCTATTTCAAGCAACCTGCACTGTTTGTCTATCTCATGGTGTGGGGGGCGATGACATCAGACACAACCTTTGCGTTAGTGCTTGTGCCAAGAGTGGCATCTCTCTCAATCAGATACACAGATCAGTGCTGCAAATGCATGTAAACGTCTACCTAATGGAACACACTGAATCGCTGCTCACGGCTTTAGCAGTTGATAGCTTAGAGCTGATTCCATAGCAGTTAAAGGTCTTTAAATGTTAAGATTCCGTTTTTGGGCACATTCATGTTTTAATGATCTGTCAGGAACAAGTTCCAGAAACTATGATGGAGTACAGGGGTATGTTTATCGTTTAAAACAGACTTATTAAGGCTGTGCTCTGTCACTGCTGTTAAGAGTGGTTCTTCTTGACACAGCTTTTAGAGACCATCACATGTGTCAGATGCACCCTCAGGTCCGACTTACATACTGACTATGGAAGGTAGACCTACTCATTATTACTGCAGTAGGGAACTATGACAGCTCTCGGTCAAACAGCAATCCTTTTCAAGATGTAATGTTCAGGGACTCCAGTCACGTGTAAGGACTTGCTTGACTAACATTGATAAAAGACTTGACTTTGACTTGGTGGTCCTGACTTGAGACAACATAGAATCGAGGCAGATAACTCGAAGTGACTTGATGTTTTATTAAATAGTTGCATTGTTAGATATTGAGAAGTTAGCCATCATGGGTAAACCTGGCAACCTATCAGAACGCGGGAAACCAGCAGAGACAAACGTACGAAGAAGTTTGGATTCAAAGATTATGTTGTCGTTTAAATTAGTAATCAGACTGTGGTAGCCTAGCGGTTAAGGTACTGGACTATGGACCAAAAGGTCCAGGGTTCAAATCCCACATCTGCCACTGTTGGGTCCTTGAGCAAGGCTCTTAACCCACAATTGCTTGGATTGTAAGACTGTATCAATTGTAAGTCGCTCTGGATAAGGGCGTCTGCTAAATGCTGTAAATGTAAATGTAAAACAGTGATACCCAGGGTCTGCAGATAAAAAAAAAATGGAAGACAAGAAGACAAGACAGGCAAGTTTCAGAAATCCGACTTCAGTATGTGAAATGGCAAATTCCATACATACTTGGGCTTCTGAAAAGCTGTTAATATTTTGAATCAGACTTCTTAATTCAGTCCTAGCCTAGTCCCCATCCTAGTCTCGTCAGGGTTTTGGCATGATGAGTTTGACAGATGAGTTAAAAGTCCAAGAAAAAATGCAACAGTAAATAAAGTTAGAATATTTACAACCCCGAATCAGAAAAAGTTATGGACGGTACGGAAAATGCAATTAAAAAATATATGCAACGTTTCTTACATTTTACACTTTTATTTCATTGCAGACAGTATGAACCCAAGATATTTCAGGTTTTTTCTGGTCAACTTCATTTCATTTGTTAATCAACATCCATTCCTGCATTTCAGGCCTGCAACACATTCCAAAAAAGATGGGGCATGGATAATTTTGGGCTAGTAATGAGGTAAAAACAACATTGCATATATATCTTTATTCGCATTTTCCATACCGGCTCAACATTTTATGATTTGGGGTTGTGTGATCATTGTCTTTTTACTGATTTAAACTGATGGAATCTGAAGTTAGAGCATCATAATTTTGTATGCCTTGACTTGAATGTTAACTCAGTAACCTGAGACTTGAAGATTAAGACTTGAGGCTTGCTTGTGACTGGCACATGTGACTTACTCCCACCTTTATCATAATGGCATCGGCGTTTATTTCCTTGCACGCCCTTCTGCCACTTGTCTTAAGGCTTTAATGATATTGTGATGCTTCAGTTGTTACTTACAGAACAAATGAATACGTACATCAGTCTGCTTATTCCCACTTGAAATGAACACCTGCTCCACGCATTTACCAGTCACTTTGGCAGCTAAACATATGGTGCTGCTCAAGTCTATATGTGAAATATATCTCTTTAAGCGTGTACATTTTCTTCTTTCAGCTCTGACTGTTTTATTTAGGTAACGTCTTGTCATTTTTTTCTTAATGCATGGTTACAGCTTCTCGCACCATAACAACAGCGCATATTTTGTCAGATAAGGATTCAACCAGTGTCTTGAGATTCAATTCTTGTCAATGTAATCTTCAACTAACTGGGCGCACAATTCAGCTAGAGTTTGTCGGTGCCTGTTTTTGGCACATCAGCTGCTGTTCCAAGTCACTTCAACTTTCTATTGGATTGAGGTTCTGAAATTTTGCTGCACAGTGTCCCAAACTCATCAACTTCCTTTGACAGATGTCCTTACGCCATACCAAATGCAAAAACAGGTCTCAGACACACCCTAGATTTTTTTCCTTCACCCACTACATTGTGTATGTGACACGCTCACAGATGACACATCTTTGCAGGCGTATCGTACATTAAGACACCCTCTCTGTGTTCCTTTTGGGGGGGGGGTTGGGTCGGGTACAGCTCTGCTCCCCAGTGTTGCAAGAACAGGAAAGCATGATGTTGCTCAACCTTGGGCCTGTGATGTGAATCTTGCGGCCTCGCAACGCATCAAGCGCCCGCTGGCTTCACGACCACTCTGGTCAGAATAAGAGAAGTAGAGTGTGTGTTGAAATCTGGGCCTTCATGAGGGAGGGTAGAGCTCCTCCTCTTACGGACAGTGCGAAGCCTGAGTTCCCGACAGTGGCACCGCCAAAAACCGGATGTCCGTCGTCGTGGCACAATGTGGTTTTTCCTAAACACACCAGAACCAACCTGCTCGAAGGTCCCTGGACCGCATAGTTCTGCTTGTTAGCACCACAAAAGCCAAAATCTAGAGCGAAAAGAATTTTGCTCGATTGCTGAATTACTTTCTAGTCATAGCTTCCATGATGCAATATGCTATGATGGTCTGAAGTGAAGTGACTTCAGTACACACTTCGTTGCACACATTATTTACAATGCATTTGGGAAGTCTTCAGACCCTTTCACTTTTTTCTAGTCTGGGCTTTATGGCAGAGTGGCAAGACATACGGCTCTCCTCCATAAAAGACACATGAAAGCTCACCTGGAGTTTGCAAAAAAGCACCAGGTAGGGTTTCCTGTGTATTTTACTGAGCAGAGGCTACTGTCTGGCCACTCTGCCATAACGCCCAGATTAGTGGAGTGGTGCAGTGATGGTTGACCTTCTGGAAGTTCATCCCATCTGCACACAGGATCTTTGGAGCTCAGCCAGAGTGACCATTGGGTTCTTGGTCATCTTTCTTACCAAGGCCCTTCCCCACCTGATTAATTAGCTTGGTGAGGTGCCCAGCTCTAGGAAGAGTCCTGGTTTTTCCAGACTTCTTCCATTTAAGAATTGTGGAGGCCACTGTGCTCTTGGGAACTTTCAGTGCAGCAGAATTTTTTTGGAGCCTTCTCCAGACCTGTGCTTCCACACAGTCCTGTCTCTGAGCTCTACAGGCAGCTCATTTCTCCTCGTGGCTTGGTTTTTGCTCTGATATGCATTGTTACTTGCAAGAGTCTAAACAGACAGGTGTATTTTTCTAAACCACGTCCAATCAACTGAATTTACCACAGATGGGCTCCAATCAAGGTGTGGAAACACCTCAAAGATTATTCAAGTGTCATAGCAAAGGGTCTGAGTACTTATACATGCAATATTTTAGTTGTTCCTTTGTAATGAATTTGCAAAACTTTCTAAATGTATGTTTTCACTTTCTCTTAATGGGGTCTAGGAAAACCTGTGGGTTTATCTAATATTCAAACAAATCATATATTGACTCAGATAAGATGTAAACAACCATCAATGCATTTGAATGTTGGTTGTTGTTGTTTTTTTTACCTAAAAGACACTCATATTCAAAACAGCTTCCAACTGAGTGAAGATACAATTCAAGAAGGTAAGGCCTTTCTCAAGGACCCACAGTGACTCCATGGCAGTGCAGGGACATGGCAGCTCAGGAGTTAAGGTTTAGAGGACTAATTATAGGGTTATGAGTTTAAATGTCTGGCAAACTCCAGTGCTTGCCAATCGGTCATAGGAGCACAACTGTGCAAAAAAGTAAGCCTGTTAAACACTAAAATAATTAAGTGATTTAACACTGAAGTGGGTGTTACTCTGCCATGGATGAGAAGTTCTGAATTAACAAAACAGATATCTATGAGCTCTAATTACAGTAGCATGACTGGCTTTCTTTTAAATTTTTGCGTCCAAAAAACAAAAGAAACTGGCTTTGAAAGTATGAGCCGCTCAAGCTTTTGGAAATATACTGTTGCAGTATGGGAAATGTAGTGCCTGTAGTGAATTTGCATGGTGACTTTTTACCCAAGCTAATTTTAGAGGGGCACAGCAACATTTTACTGGGGCACATTCCCCAGTAAAGCTTGCATTGGCTGTGGTTTATTCTTAGATGCAGATACTAGATACTGTGATAACAAATTAATAGTCACTTAGTAACATACCTAACTAATATTCACCATTTTGCATGACATGACTGTAGGGTACTTGGCAACCTGGATGTGCTGTTACCTGTAGTTACAGCATGACTCAATCTGTTTGAGTACTTTTATATACTGCCAAATACTACTACATTATTTTATTAGAGAGCAAATACGTTTGCAGGTTGTTTACATAATCCCACCTTCAGTGAACATGTGAGTGAACCATTCAAATCTTCTGTGTATACAAAATCTTCATATTTGAGCTCAACGTGCAGGAAGGCCCAACCCTGCGAGCAGCTGGTTGTCCGCTTTCAGAATAAATATAAGCTTATTTTACAAATTACTTGTTGAAAATTGTAATACTTTAAAGTATAAGATTATAGAATACAGACTTCATTGTATTTCCTTCCATTAAAGACCTCCCTCTCAGATGTAATCCTTTTACCTGCGTGTCCTGTTTGGCTGATCTGTCTTTACAGTTCTTGCCAATTGTTTTCTTTTATGTGAAAGGGAACTGTGAATCATAGAAATACATCTCATGAGGCTTGATGCAGAATGCTGAATGGTGTCTGGTCACATGACAACTGCAAACCTATCCCCCACTGGAGGCACAGGAACCAGCCTTTGGTAATATCAGAGGTAATCCAGGGAATATATACTGAGACCAGAAACTGTATGGAGCATTATAAACCTGAACTTCAAGGGTGCCAGCCAACACCTCTGGACTTTACACAGGTGCCAGGAAGCCTGCACTCCCAATCAAAAAAGTTGGGACAGTATGGAATTAATAATGCAAATTAAAAAATCCACAGTATTTCTTACAATTACTTTGACTTTTATTTCATTGCAGAGAGTATGAACCCAATATATTGGAACCAATATTACATATTTACATTTACATTTACAGCATTAACAGCGACTTACAATTGGTACAGGCTTACAATCCAAGCAATTGTGGGTTAAGGGCCATGCTCAAGGACCCAACTTGGCAGCTTGGCAGAGGCGGGATTTGAACCTTAGACCTTCTGGTCCAAAGTCCAGTATCTTAACCGCTAGGCTACCACAGTCCTGTGAGTGCCACATATCTGTGAGTGGCAAAAGCATTTGAAATCTTAGGAATATATCAGTTAATTTTAGGGTGAAATTGGAATCATGTGTTTTCAGTCAGTGGGATGACAATCAGGTGTGAGTCTGTATTTGTGCTGTATTTAAAGAACAGAAGTCTATCACAACACATTTGTGGAAGTGAAGTGTGGATTTCAAAAAACGAGTTGTTGATGCTCATCAGGCTGGAAAAGGTTACAGTGGAGACTCCACCAATTCATAATCAAACACATACAGTGTACAACAGAGGGTATTCATGACCATTCTTACCCTTCCTAGGAGTGGTTAACCAACAAAGATTACTCCAAGAGCAAGTCATGTAACAGCCCACGAGGTCTCAAAGGAACACAAGGTAACTTTCAAGCAACTCAATGCCCTTCATGTGAGAACACTGAGCAACAATGGTGTACATAGTAGGACTGTGAGGAGAAATCCACTGCTCTGTGAAAAGAACATTGCTTCCTGCCTGCAGTTTTCTAAAGACGCAGACATTTACATTATTTAGCAGACTCCCTTATCCAACTTACAACTGATACAATCTTACAATCAAAACAATTGTGGGTTGCTCAAAGACCCAACAGTGGCAGCTTGTAAGAGGTGGGATTTGAACCCTGGACCTTCTGGTTCATAATCCAGTACCTTAACCACTAGGCTACCTTAGTCCTAGGACAATAACTTAACCGCTAGACTCCCAACAGTGGCAGCTTGGCAGAGGTGGGATTTGAACCTCATAGTCCATAGTCCAGTACCTTAACCACTAGGCTACCACAGTCCTAGGACATGCCAGAAAGCTACTGGAAAAGTGTTTTGTGGATGGATAAGGCCAAAGTGGATGAGGATTGCGAGGAGAAATCCACTGCTCTGTGAAAAGAACATTGCTTCCTGCCTGCAGTTTGCTAAATACACAGACATTTACATTATTTGGCAGATGCCCTTATCCAGAGCAACTTACAACTGATACAATCCAAGCAATTGTGGGTTGCTCAAAGACTCAACAGTAGCAGCTTGTAAGAGGTGGGATTTGAATCCTGGACCTTCCGGTTTATAGTCCAGTACCTTAACCACTAGGCTACCTTAGTCCTAGGACAATAACTTAACCACTAGACTTCCAACAGTGGCAGCTTGGCAGAGGTGGGATTTGAACCTCATAGTCCATAGTCCAGTACCTTAACCACTAGGCTACCACAGTCCCAGGACATGCCAGAAAGCTACTGGAAAAGTGTTTTGTGGATGGATAAGGCCTAAGTGGAAGTTTTGGTTTAAATGAGAAGCATTATGAACCTTAATACACAAGTCACTGAACCACAGTCATTGGATAATGGAGAATAAGTTTAATGTGATGGTCAAAGTATTGACCTTAATCAATAGCAATGTTGTGGAAGGACCTGAAGTGAGAAATTCATGTGACGAAACCCAACAACATCCCAGAGTTGAAGCTGTTCTGTAGGGAGGAATGGGCTAAATTCCTACAAGCTGATGTGCAGGACTGATCAAAACATGTCAGACAGTCAAGTTTAGTTGCAGTTATTGCTGCACAAGGGAGTTACAACAGATACTGAAAGCAAAGATTTACATTGTTTTGCCACTCACAGTTAGATAAATTTTCCCAATAGATAAATGGCTAAGTATAATATTTTTGTCTCATTTGTTTAACTGGGTTCCCTTTATCTACTTTTAGGACATGTGTGAAAATCTGATGATGTGTTAGGTCATATTTAAGCAGAAATATAGAAAATTCTTCTAGCACCACTGTAAAGAAGATAAGATTGACCAAATGCTTCATATATCATAAGCTGAAGTTTTTATTGGATTGCATTATACTGTACATGATTTCTGTTGTGACAAAGCAGTAGCCTATTCACACATATGAGCTACAGTATTTGCATTTGGTATATGGACGGAAACTCACGCCAGGAGAACATGTAAAACACCACACATACAGTAAGCAGAGGCAAGGATCAAACATGTTCAGGCACATGGGAAGATGTTTCAAGTGGGGTGCTGCCAGCTAAAAGTACAAGTGTAAAAGCCCTAAGCACACTCTTGCACACACAGCCTATTGTTCATTTAATGTTTCTTCTACTAATATTTATTCAAATAATACATGACAATATATAATCTGAACCAAACTACACCACAGTTTTTGCATTTTTATCCCACTGCTTTAATCTCATTTAAATCTTATTGTTACATGCCACCGGCTAGGTACCGGCTTTCCCGCGACCCTGTCTAGGATCACGGGGATAAAAAAAGAAATGAATGAATGAATGTTATTATTATTAATTAATTAATTAGTTAGATTAACTTTATTTAAATTGCTTAAACCGGTACAGCTAGTAACTACATTTAGCATCATCATGCCACACCACTGTAAACGCAAAAAACTTTAAATGTAAATACGCAAGTATCATATCTTCCAAAAATAGCTCCTCAGAATGCAGAAATACATATAAAAGTAGCTTAAGTCGGTGGAAGAATGGACATGGTGCCAGTGGAAATGAGACACGCCCCAGCCATTGATGTCTATGCTGTTAAACTGTAAACTGCTGCAAAACCAGTGCAGTTCATAAATAATTCAGCTTATTAAACCCACTTTTTTGCAAATGTCACTTTATGCAGGAATTTACTAGCAATTTACCAGGTAGACGTTAAGTGTCGATGAGTCAAACACCAGCGTAAAGGGATTTAGCATGTTGAGACAATACGTTCATTAAAGAAAAGGCTCCTATACACAGAAAAACAGAAGCATTTCTGGGTAGGATGCACCTTTTGAGGTGTGACATGTGGTAGCCTAGTGGGTAAGGTACTGGACTATGGACCAGAAGGTCCAGGGTTCAAATCCCACCTCTGCCAAGCTGCCACTGTTGGGTCCCTTAACCCACAATTGCTTGGATTGTAAGACTGTACCAATTGTAAGTCGCTCTGGATAAGGGCATCTGCTAAATGCTGTAAATGTAAATGTAAATGTAAATGTGACACAGTAATGTAACAACAGGTGGGACAAGTTTAAAGTCAGCAAATTTGTTGACATTTCTGCATATTGGAGCAAATCAGTGTTGTAGCCGTTGGCCATTTGTACAGAGGAAATAAACGTTTGTTAAACTGACAGTCTGGTCTCGTAATGTTATGAGCAAATTGCCTATAAAACACTCAGCGTTTTAATTACAGAGCAGGATTAGAAGCCTCGAGAGATTCAAGCCATTGAGTCCACAGCACTCCAGTAGCCGAAAACCATATCACATGAAATGCAACAAGACTAATGTGCTTAATGAAGTTATTCATCACATTGTACCAAGTTATTCATCATCTTGGCACCAGTACACTCTTTCCAATACTGTGTTTTAAATAAAACTTACACATTGTTCTGTTAAGGGTGGGGTGGGGGGTGGGGTGGGGGGGTTGCTTTACGGGTATATCAGGTTTACTAGACCTCGCATCAAAATTTATTGAAGGGCAGCTTGAACAGGACCTGTTTTACAAAGTTACTTGGAATCGTTTTAATTTAGCCTGAGTCATCGACCAGACCAATTCCTGTTCAGAGACTTTCCTGTAACTACACTCACAGACCTAAAATGTGGTTCCCAGCCGGCTGATCCTGCATTCTGACAGAATGAAATCAAGGGGGTGGTATCCCTCAGGGATTCATCTGTTACACCTTCAGCTGAACGTACATCATTAACAAGCCTCATTGGACCTTAAGGACCTTGTTGCATTCTGTGCTTACACACATTGGGCAAAGTTGTCAGCTACACTAACCACTGAGGTGAACTTTAGGTGGAACTACTGGCTGTATCTCACCTGCTGCTATGCACAGACACATCTGACCAGACATTATCTAGCTGGTCGTTTACAGTAGTGACACTGACATGAGGGTTCTGACCACAGAATTCTGTTGACTGAATATTTTTGGTTAGCAAACCATTCTAGACCCAGCAGTGACGTTCAGATGTTTATAAAAAAAACCCTGCTGTATCTGATTTACTCATGGCAGAATCACACGCACACACACACACCACCACAACCGTCACAGTTTCACTCCTGTGCTAAAAATAGTCATTCATTCATCTTCAGTGTTTATCCTGATGAGTCTATGGTTGGGTTTAGACCCTATTCTGGAAGCATCGAATGAAAGATGTTGAGGACTGATGTTGATTTCCAGATTTTAAGATTTTTGGGAGGAAGTAAAAAAGCCTTCCTGATATATGGAGAACATGCTATTTCCATACAGACGTAAACTTGAGGGTGAAACAGATATGCCACCTACGTTTGTACGTTAGTACACCTACAGTTTGTGCAAAAGTTTTAGGCCACCAGATTTGTTGTTTTAGCAATTGTATGACCATATATAATACACTGATGGCGATTAGACCCAGAAAATTCAAACTTGGTTTTGTCACTCCATAATTCTCTTCTCCACGGATCTTCATTCCATTGTTTGTGAGCTTTACCATATCTTACCATAGCTTTTCACCCTATTCCCCTTCTGAAAAAGTGGTTTCTTGGCTGCTACCCTTCCAAAAAGCCCATTCCTGAACAAGTTTCTTTGGACTGTTGAAGGGTCAACTTGGCATCCCGATGAAGCTGCCAGATGCTGCTATTGCTCAAGTTTAAGGGGAGGTCACACTAAAAACTTGCCACTATAGCCTATAGAAGCTGTTTTTTTTTATTCTACAAACAGATTCCCTGTATTTTCTAGGTGTATTCTAATAAGGAGCCTGAGAAATAGTTATATATAGTCATTATAAAATAAACTATAGTATATCTTATCTAATGATGGCCTGAGACTTTTGCACAGTACAGTACATTATATGGAAGGTGTACCTGATAAAATGATCTGTAAAGTTTTATGATTCTGGGAAGTTGAGGAAGCTTGTTACAGGAGACAACTGAGGAGAGAAAAGTTTCTTGAAGGGAAGAGGGTGCAAAAGAGGATAAAGGAGAAGCTTTTGGATAGGAGAGGAGAGAGGAGAAGAAAATTTATTGAAGAGGACATGGAACAGGAGAAGACAGAGGAGAAGAGGGTTTGTTGAAGAGGAAGGGCATTAGAGAAGACAGAAGAGAGGAAAAATAGTTGAAGAGGTCAGAGTACAGGAGAATATAAAGGAGAAGAAATGTGTTGAGAGGAGACAATGCAAATGAAGGTCAAGGAGAAGATTTGTTGAAGAGGACAGCGTGCAGGAGAAGTTAGAGGAGAAGAGGATTTGTTGGAGAAGGAAGGGTATAGGAGAAGAAGAAAAGCTGGAGAAAACAGGATGTAGGAAAATATAGAGGAAAATAGGTTTGTTGGAGAGGAGAGTGTAGCAGAAGACAAGATTTTGAAGAGGAAGGAGTGCAGGCTTGTTTGAGGGAACATGGTTAGAACAGGATGAAGGAGGAGATTTGCTTGAGGAGTAAAGGATACGGGAGAGGGCAGAAGAGAGAAGAGTTTGTTTGGGAGGAGAAATTATGCAATAGTTCATTTACGCCCCCACACAGCCATCACTGCCAGTAAACTCCAGTCGGGAACATAAGGGGGTGTGGCTTTCACTATGTAGAAATGATCAGGCAGGAAAATCCCATCCCATTGTGACTCTGCAAGGGGGGGTGGTTGGCTGTTCTGATCCACCACTTCCGACAATTAACCCCTGGTGTGCCAGACCATGAGGAAATGCCAACACTCACTGAGTCACATGGACATGCTGATTAGCTCTCATAGATCAGTAAAGATTTCTGTACACTTTCTAGGCATGTCATTTAAATAGCATTTCAGAGGCACATTTCTACACGCATGGACTGATTTGCATGGGAATAGTTCTGTATAAAAATGCTAGCGTTATTTAGGTATAATTGAAACTGCTTACGCTGGAAAAGAAATGGCAAGCGTAAGGAAAACAGTGTTCACTGATTCCGTTTGCACAAAGCAAAAATAAGTTCTGCCTCTGTCAAAAGGACACGCTGATTCAGATTACAAGGTTTTCCCAACTTCCCATTTTTGCAAAAGTGAAAACTGAGTGAATTAAAGTGCACCTCTAGATTACATTAGTAATTACAGGCTAAGTGTGCTTTATGAAGGTAATACATTACATTGATTTTGTATTACTGACATCAAATGCATGCACATACTCACAGGCTGTCAGTATTTCCATGATAGAAGTCTGAAATATCGCTTTTAAATAGCACTTTTCATTTTTGGATTTCCATTGAGGAACCCATGCACAAAGGAAAGGGTGGAATTGACTTTCAAGGATAGTTTCACTTAACATACACACTTTAGGCACTGGTGTGTGGCATTTTGGTTTTCAGGTGGTTAAACCAGTACATATTCAGTTGGTTAAATGAGGGAGTTTCATAAATCAGACAAACCATACAATGTTGAAATAGAGATAACTGATTTATAGGATAGGCTATATCCGAAAAATCTATTATCTCCCCCTATCTAAACAGTTTTCTTTAGTGCCTTGAGAATACTTCTTCTGTTACCTCCTATACAGTCATAGAAACAGTAAGTTATCTGTTTAGTCATCCTGGGCCACTTTTTTCCTGGTTAGGACTGAAGTGAATTAAGAGCTTATCCTGGGTGTACAGTGTGAATACATGTCAGTCTATCACAGGGATATTGCAATCTTCAGTTCACACACACACACACACAC